>JABSTQ010004522.1:0-35587 GCA_013358835.2 Ixodes persulcatus | reverse complement strand
GCCACGTCAGGTGGCCAGTTTATCTGAAAGACTTCGTCTAAAGCGCAAATGAGGGGGGGGGGGGGTGAGATTGTTGTGTACCCACCAGCAAGGAGCCGCTCTTGGAGCGACCCCCTGTTCGAGAGTCGTATGTGCGCCATGTTGCTTTTGTGTTGCTACTTCCTGCTGCCGCCTTTTGCGCGGCTGCAACATTAAACCACTTCTGGAAACCTTCTCGCATACAAGTTCATATCCCTGCTCTACATCTAAGTAACGGCATGAGCAGGACACAACAAAATCCAACGGCATTCCGCCGCCGACTCTATAGACATTCCACTTATCGTTAAACTTCTGTGACTCTGAAGTTGCAGCATGTTTCACAGGTTACATACAAAATTACACAACAAGGCGCTATTCAAGAAGATCTCAGCTACTCACTGATACATAACTATAAGCCAAGGACTCCCTGTATGCACATGATAGTTTACCAGGTGTGTAGAATGCTGCAATGCTTTATCACATCAGTGACGAGACCGGGAGGGGTTCCTCAGCTGTCATTCAGGGCAGGCAGATATAGGCTCTGATATGTTTGAATACATGGTTTACTAGTTATGAAGTTGAACATTACCATTACTTATTGGTAATTGCATTGTTCTCGTTTGCACCACTGCCCACAACACTACAATGGCCATGGCCTAGAGCTATCACAGCACACCAAAGGACACAAGACAGCAAGGCACTAGCTGTCAGACGAGATGTACATAATAGGTTCATCGAAAACTCTGAGAACCCCGACTTAGAGCAGTAGGTATGCCTCTCTACCTGCATCTTGCTGATCTGATTAGTGACTTCTTTCGGCTAAGACTGAACTTAGAAAAACAAAGGCAGCACACTTTACAGGTTCTTTTTTTTTACAGTTTACATTAAAAATACTAAACCACACACGGAAATGTGCTTCCACAAAATGTTCAATCTTTGCATCCCTAGGGCTTAAATGCAGTAAATGATACAAAACAAAAAGGTAAATTGAAAGACAAAGAAAGATAATTAAAAAAATAATAACACAGACAGTTTGGTCGTTACTGTCCACGATGTGAAGGCCGCTGTCGGGTCGGTCGGGCCTGCCGTTGTCGTGCCTGAGGGAACTGCGTGATCAGGGCATTCCTCACAGCCTGGCCCCTCGCGTAAAAGTGACGCTCGTGTGGTGCAGCCACAGCAGCTCCGTCCTGCAAGTCACAAGAAAATTGCTATGTACTAAAACCACAGATTGCATGGTCAAGAAGACACGTTGGTAACAGAGTGACATGGCATCAAGAAACAATCCATTGTACGTGGATTCTTGCCTCAGATGCATAAATACCTTGTGGGGATTAAAAAACACAACTAAGAAAGGCCACAGTGAGGCCTTTCTTAGTTGTGTTCACAGGGAGGTGAGCTTTCACAGGGAGGTGAGAGTGAGCCTGCAAGGGTGCTGTATCGCCATGACAACATAGGTAGCCCAACGTCGGCTTTAAATAATTGGTACCATGACGATTTCGTCCCTCCACCTGGGTGAGAGGTGAGCTAGAACACAATAAACACCAGTGATGGGAATGATTTGGGTTATTTTGGAACACTGTTTGGAGCAGAAAAAACACTTTTGGACCTTAACCATAACCTTAATTCTGATTCAATCGACTGCAAAATACTATGTTGAGAATCATGTGTAGGCCTGTTTAAATAAAATACAATGCTTTTGTGGCTCGTGTGCCGAAAAATATGACAAGCATGTGAGATTAAACATGTTCGGTTCCGGCCAAGATTCAAAGCTGCTGGTCTTTCCTCACCTAAAACTGTTACACTTCTTTGCCTTTCCCCTTCTGTAGAGCCACTTCCCAGCATAAATAAATTCCAGAAATATATCTTACACGCAGAGACTCACTATGGGACAAAGAAAGCATGTGGAAAATAAATAACCCTTTAAAAAGTTGAGCTGAAATTGTTGGTGTTATTCCCAAGCATTCATTTCACTGCCGACTACATCCACAAAAAGGTGGGTGTTTACTAAACGTAAAAAGGGTGTTAACTAAACATAACAATTAAACCTAAAGAGCAGCCCAGTCAAGTTCGGTGAATGTGAATGTTCAACCCTTTCCTGATACTCAAGTGTGAAGTATCCACGACTAAAATTTTAATTTGAAAGAAAGAAATAAGCATAATTGCAACCAGCAATACACGCAACTTGTCATAATGCTCTGGTTTAGCAGATAAACTAATACCTCAGTTTAATTTAGCAAATTTTACTGCCACATATATGTTGCCAATCAGCATTCACCCAGGCATATTTGTTTTCAAGTCCACATTTGACTTGCAGTTGAGAACCATTCCACCCTGAAGGGGTGTTTCACCCCTTAACTTCAGGCTGCACTGCAGCGAAGCAAGATTCACGAAATCGCGATGTTCACTCCGCAGGCGTAACCTCTCTGCAGTGCATCAGTGAACGGTGAGAGGTTACTCAATGGAGCTATTTAAACTGCCCAAACACACCACGAAAAATGAGCAATGTCCCGAAATTTCTCAGAACCAAGTCACGTTCGATACGAAGGTCGTATCAAACTACACATTACTTTCAGCGATACCAAAAAGTTATGAAAATTCACGCATGCGTAACTTAACAATCTGGCAGTGAAGTGATGCATTAAGATACTTTCTAATTTGATAAAATGAAATGAGCTAGCTTTTGGAGCACTGTTAGCACAAATTCTTCGCATTAAGCTGAAAGTTAGCAGAATGTAGCAAGGTAAACACTTTTGCACAGTTGGGTGCAAATGGTGCGGCAATCTTATCACTGCAACAGGCACCTCTGCATGCACCTTAAAGCTCAAAGCATGTCAATATACTGGCGAGACTAACAGTGAAAGTGACTAGTCTCCATATGAAGAGGAGCGATTTATCAAGATGTGGCATGAAAATGGGCAGCTTCTATTTATGGGCACTTTTCAATGTTCTCAATATGCACTCTTTGAAGCCGAATGTGCATTGTGTGATTTGCTTCCAGTTAAGATGTCTGAATAGGGTGTTATTGATGGGTTCATCAAACGGTCCAGAAGTTACTTGCCAGGGCGTTTAAACGTCACCCACATTTCGGGAGCCTTGTCGTCCCCGCACACCTCCAACTTTTTGAGTCCTTCGGGGATTTAATGTTGGTCCTTGTTTGCACAATATTTTTGCTAATGATAATTTTGATTGTGTTCAGTTCCCTCAATTGTTACAGTATGCTGACGATGTAAATATATATCGCAAGGTTGAAGGAGACTGCATGGCATTGCAGAGGAATATTGGAGCAGTCAATGCGTGGCGCTCAAATAACGGCCTAAGCTGAATTCGAGAAAGACTAAGGTCATCAAATTTAGTCTAAAACAGAGTGCATACATATCGTTCCATGCTCAACAAATCCGAAGTAAACAAAATGTAAGTCATATATGATCCTGGCATGCTATCGGACTCCGCACTTCGGATGGACTCGCACAATAATGCTATGCTCGCTTCATCACCGAGGATGCTTGGCATGGTTTCTAGAACTACCTGAGAGTTTAAAATACTGTAATCTGTGCTCGTGTTGTATGCTATTTCCAGTCAGGTCTGGACTTTGCATCTACTGCCTAGGTTTCAGTTAATTCTTCGAAACCTTATCAAGTTTAAAACATCCAGAGAAGTTACATTAGTTTTATGTATGACCGATACCTTGGAAAGAAATGTTAGCATAACCATACCTGGCTATTAGGTGAACTGGGTACAGACACAGTTTCGGAAGAAAAAGAACTTAATGGTTTGTAATTTTTGCAAATTGTTTTAAATGGCAAAGTGACATGCCCAAGGCAAGAACTTGCCGTGAGCTTTTCTGTGCCTCATTCTTAAGGTGAGTGAAAATGTCTTATGTTGGTAAGTGCTTCAAGCTCTTGCCCATCACGCGAACGAGACTCATTTTATAGTGTTTCATTGACTGTGACTGACATGTTTATGACCTTGAATAATTTAAAGAAACTTAAGGATGTTGAAGCTGCCATAAAATGTGTCGAAGTTTAATTTTTAATTATATTTATGTGTGTAGTGTTAGAATCTTAATTATATTTTTCTGTCTGTGTTGTTATGCATGTACTGAGACAGACAATACGAGCTGACACAGTCCTTCACACTTCTTTGGCATGCCTGCCTGTTTTTGACAGAATTATGGTGCAAACCAGGAATGGAATGCAAAGTGGAGGTCTTATACTTCCAACTATTTGACAAAACTGGAGATAATAGAGCTTGTCGGGAGTGCATATGCAGAAAAAAAACAGGTCGGATGTTTCAGCTCATATTGCCCACAGGGCTACCACCAGAAAGGCATGTTGTTGCTAGAGGCTGCAGTGTTTTGAGAACACTTAGTGGTTTTACCCGTGGCGACCCAGGAGGCGGTTCTTGTGGCTCAGGCCCACCGTTGCTTGAATCGCCGTCTACGTCGTCTCCTTCTTCAGCTTCGGGTTCCGGCTCCCCCGCAGCGATGCAAACGTTGTGCAGAACTGCACAGGCTGCAATGATGGTGTTAGCGGTCTGCGGTGGGTGGTACAGGGTCCGGTGCTTGTGAAGGCAACGGAACCTGTTCTTCAACAGGTCGATGCAGCGCTCCACCACAGACCGCACGGAGGAGTGGGCCACGTTGAACCTCGCTTCCCGAGAGTTTGGCTGGAGCGTGCCGGGGACCATCGTGATCAGCCACGGGGCAAGGCCATAGCCACTGTCTCCTGCATGCCCAAAAAGCATGCATGACATCAAACACTAAAAATAAATCAAGCATTCTCAAATGAACCTTGGCCACCACTCACAATTGCATATATTAGGGGTGGCCAAACTGCGGCTCGCTTGCCGCATGCGGCTCATCGTGGGTTTAAGTGCGGCTCGCGGCTTTCGGGTGAGCGTGCCCCTTTTCCCCTCCTGTGTTCCAAAGACGAAACGTGTCCTAGAATTTAAAAAAAGCTCAGTCTTGGCAGCCTCGTGCTTCACTACGTACATACAGCTGGACTGCTCCTTGACACATTGATGTGTCCAGTGACACTGTTTCCTTTATTGCTTTAGAAAGAATTTCGAACCGAATATGCGTAACGGGTGTCAGGGGCAGTGGCTGGCCAGCGAACCAGCCAAAGCATTAATTTTTGCCTAGTGATTTAAGTAATGTTCTGCTGCTTGATGTTATTTGTTCTAGTCAACAATTATACTTGTCCCCTTTGGAACGCACTGTTCCCTCCACATTGTTTCTTTTTTAAAAGTTGCCTCCCCCCTCCTCTTTTCTTTTCCTACGGCTCTTTAAACTTTTGTTGTTTTGTCTGCGGCTCTAACCCCATTTCACTCTGGCCACCCCTGGCATATATTCTCAAGAGAACACACATCTTGCAGGCAGGAGTGAGAAAAGGACCAATCTCCAGAATGTTTCCTCTTTCGCCCGCACATCCAGATACCTCCATCAACCTGAATCATACATGAACCATGCTAACACTTGCATAAACTTGTGCAGTCCATTTATGGGACGAAAATTATTTTGCGATATTAAGTAAAGTCTTTACCTCAATTCTATGGCACATAACGTACTGAATGCCCTTCTCAGCTGTCCTGTAAGGAGCTGACAGCGGTGATTTGTAGAAGACTCCTAGCAAATGATAAATTTCAGAACTTTTTAACACAATTATGTTATCTGCACAGCCACTTGAAATGTTATGTTTTTCCTGCATGGGGTCATATACCAGTGCAAATCCCATTTTTAAGAAAACAAATTAGTTTATTGTTTTAGTATGTCTTGTAAAAACGAGGAAAACAATCAATTACATTGTTTTTTTGCAATAGCTCATTTACTTCGATAATTAGAAATATGAAGAGTCGTACTGATGTGCAAGGTACAGTTTGGTCCACATCCATCCTTGTTGGTTGTTGTGATTATTGCATAAGACAGAAGACACCAATGAGAAACAGTGCAGTGGCCTCACCATTCACCCCATTGTCAAGTACAGTTGTGAGATGTTAGTTTAATTTCCTACCCAGCAGGAATTCATCAGGCTGAAGGAGGCCGCTTTTCGTTGCCCTTCGAAGGGACGACCGCTTCCACACGTAGCTGTCATTGGCCCCACCAGGCATGCTTGGGTCTATGTAGATGATCCGTGCCTTGTAGCCGCACACCTGCAGAAGACAGCAACAAAAGTTTGTCACATCACCCACATGAAATTCCAACACACTGCTGTAATTATTAAAGAGTCAGCAATCCATGGCCAAGCCTTTTCCCTATGGTTAATATTGTTACACTTGAAGAAAGGAAGCATACATTATTTTTATTAGTGCAAGCATTGTCGGTCCAAATTAATATTCTACCTCTCACACTAAATGACATGTGGTGTATTCACCTGCATGCGGGGGCGGATCCAAGGGGGGGGGGGGGGGCGAGGGGGGCAGCCGCCACCACCAAACGAAATCGACCCCCCTTCCCTGTTTCTTCCTCACACTTCATTTGCTCTACTGTAAATTACTTCATTTTTGTGGGTTCGATATTTTGCAAATTTGGTGAACTGTGGCACTCAGGAATAGTTAGTGGGCATGAAATTTTGCAAATTGGAGTTCTACATATTCATTAACATAGGGAAACATGTCTACAGGATCTATTCTTTTTAATATTAATTAAGTCGCGAAGTTCGCAAATATTAGGTCCCTGCAAACATTAAGTCACTTCCAGTACTTGTTGAAAAAACTCATTCTCCTAAAATGCATATCTGAGTTCAACAAGACCGCTTCTGCGCGTCATTGTGTGTCAACGTGTTGAGAAGACAACAAGCTATAGAATACTCTTGGCATAGACTCAAGAATGAATGGTCTTCTTCTTGTACGCTAGTAAAACTACAATCAGAAACATGTTGGCAGACAAATGCAAGAACTTAAATGTACAGTTCTTCTCCCACTGTCACATACAGAATTATATCAACGTTATCACTGCCACACACCACTCTTACCTCGACTAGTCAGAAGCCCAAATCTAAGGGATACTGTCACTGAAGACACAAAAGATGCACAGTACAAAATCGTTCACAAGTTTGCCTATTACACAGATGTTCAGAGAAAAATGCTTGTCCAAACTTACATTAAATTGCTTTCGTAACTTAGCTTATTCCCCAGTGTTCACTGGTCATACTCATGATAGGAGGACATGATCCGACACACAGTGCAAAAGCATTCAAGGCCGTTTTTTTACTCACAAACGGGTATTGCGGCGGCGACGACCTCGCCAAACATCCCTTTTGTCGCGCCTCGAGATCATGACTCGATGAAAAGTTTGTTTTGTCTATTTTGCACCTTTTAAATGGAGTAATTGGTCCCTCAATAAACATTTGCTTGTACTATCAACTTGACAGATAAATTAAAAAGTAAAAAAGGCTATGTCTAGAGTGTCGCCCGACGGCACTCTTGCAGAGCTTTCAAGTGCCGTCCGACTGCATTCCACTCGCGCCTTCAAGTGCCGTCCGAAAGGAAGTCGGACGGTGCGTGTATCACTGAGGAGCGCGCCGTCCGCAGAGGAATCATTGGCTGCTACTCAATTCACTGCCGAATCACCGTATACACAGTTCATAACGAAATAGGACAGCAAAATAAGAGATGCACTGCACCACTTACCACCATAACATTGAGTGCGTAGTGGTGCTTTCGGCACCAGTAGGCCGCCTTGGTGACGGTCTGAGTGTCTCGCGGGCCCAGGATCGCGACATGAGTCCCGTCCACGCACCCAACGACGCCGGCAAGCATGCCGTCGGCTCGGGCGAAGCCCTCTTTGGTGGCGGCCTTGCTTTCCGCGTGGAAGTTAATCCAGCGGCTGCCGAGGCACTCGACGATGGCAGCAGCAACAACTCTAACAGCCCGGCTCACAGTCATCTGGGAGACTGACAGGCGTTCGTCAGTCGCCACCATGCCCTGAAAGCTACCGGTTCCGAAGAACCGGAGCGCGCAGAGAACTTGCGGTTCCACGGTCATGGTGGACGCGATTGTCCGCCGCCTCCGGAGTCCGGGCGCCGAACGAAGCTCGTCGCAGAGCCAACGCACAACGTTCTTCGAAAGCCGGTACTGTCGCCGAAAGTCGTTGTCGGGGAGTTGAAAGGTGTCCCGGTGGTCTCGGTATAGCGACGCCGACGGTGGCGAAAGATAAGTTCGGCCGCAGCGTACGGCACCGCCATGTTGACAAAGTTTAACTTCGCCTTGATCCGAATCGAAGATTTCGAGCTCAAACCACGGCTCTCGCAAAGTTCGGAAACGTCACTTTGGCGTCAGCGACAACTTCGACAAACGAGGTTTCGAATCACTTTCTTTTTTACACAAACTTTGGAGGGATTTAGAGCGTCAGCAGGTCGCCTAGGGAACATCTACAAAGCATTAATTTTAGCTTGGCGTAGGAATGTAGCGACAAACGGGCGCTACGTCATCGGCGCAGCCGTCCAATCAGCGCGCTCCTCGCGCGCTCCACGCGCGCCTCGATAACTTTGCTACATTCTGCTGATCTCGAAGAAATGAGCGTTCTAATGATTGACACCTCGCTCGGCTTGACGTCATCGTCGCGAGAGTCCAATTAGCGCGTTCCGCAACTTTTGGGCACAAAGTTGTGCTCCACGAGTTTAGCTACCCTGCTGTGCGTGCCGTCGGTGTTGAGGCGCGCGGGCCTAGAGTTGCTTAAAAGTGTTGACAGGACCCTAGTAATCTCATCGTTTCCATTGTTTTCTCCCTTACCGGCCCCTGCATATCTGTCTAGCCTTGCGAGCCACCCGGAGTACTACTACTGTCGCTAATTATGATTATTATCGTTTGCCTTAGTGGCGTTTTAATTTACCTCGGTTAGGGGTGTGACATCTGCGCCAATTGCGCCATTTTGATACAAACCCAAATTTCTGCGTCTAGCTGCGCCAAAAACGCGAAATCTGTCGAAATTGCACCACACTGTGCCAAAGTAACTAAAAAAATGTTTGCGGCGACGTTAGATTTAGCGGGAAACAAGAGCTTGGTTGGCAACATTCAATCTCGTCGTAGTAAAGTATTGTAAAAAAGAGAATGGAAGAATGGGCAGAGAGAAAGCAGATTCTAGGGGAGCTTCAAAACGATTTCAGGAAAGATAGACAACTAGATCATAATTTATTCGTAATCGCTCAGTGCATAGAGATAGCAATGAGAAGTCAAAGGCCGTTATGGGTAGCATTTTTAGATATCAAAGGGGCATATGACAATGTGAATCAGCAAAAACACTGGAGCCAACTGAAGGGATATGGACTAGTGGGAACCATGGTTAAGTTTCTAGAACGCGGAGAATAGGGTGGTTATAACATGGGAAGCCAAAACTACAAGACCAGCAGCAATAAAAAGAGGTCTTAGACAGGGCTGCCCATTGTCTCCCCTGCTCTTTATGATATACCTCAGTGAGATGGAAAAAAGTTTAGAACAGTGCAACCTAGGTTTTGACCTGACTTACATGAAGGAAGGACATGAAGTAAATCAAGTATTGCCAGGGTTAATGTATGCAGACGACATTGTGCTAGTATCAGAGAGTCGTGAGACAGTACAGGGACTGATTAGGATTTGCAGCAGGGAAGGGGACAATTTAGGACTAAAATTTAGTAGGGACAAGTCTGTTATAATAGTTTTCAACGCCGAGAAGGGGGAACCCCTGGAGATACAGGACACATTGATAGAACACGTAGAAAAGTACAAATATCTGAAGTATGGTTAAGTGAAGGAAGACTGTATCTAAAAGATCATGAAGATATTGAAATAAAGAAGTGGAAACGAGATTCGGCTATCATGAAACACAGGGCACTGGGAACTATAATAGATATGAAGTCGTTAGGGGTGTATGGAAGGGAGTCATGGTGCCAGGACTGTCATTTGGGAATGCGGTATTGTGTATGAGGTCAGAAATCCAGGCAGGTTTAGAGATACAGCAAAGGAGTGTGGGTAGGTTGGCATTGGGGGCACATGGGAATAAACCAAATGAGGGAGTACAGGGGGATATGGGTTGGGCATCTTTCGAGAGTAGAGAAGCGATCAGTAAAGTATAATTTAAACAAAGACTAGCTGAAATTGAGGATACACTGGGGGCAGCGAAAGTGTATTAGTATCTCTATATGAAAAGTTCAAACACTAAGTGGACAAACCGAACCTGCAAGCTGAGATTTAAATACATTAAACGAGATGGAGCCGATCAGAGCATATCAGCAGAAAAGGGATTAAAGGAAACAGAGGAAATTGTGGGAAGAGAGAATGCAGGGGAAATCAGCTTTAACAGTATACAGGGCAGAAAAACAAGAACTAACGAAGGAACAGCTGTATAATAATTCAGTGGGGAGCTCTTTGCTGTTTGAACCTAGAACGGGGGTGCTAAGAATGGAAACGCACTATCGCGGACAATATGAGCTGAAACAGCGCTCCGGCCGGCGCACGGTAGTACCTGCGCCGCCTGTCGCTTTGCTCCGCCCACATGGCGCACCCTGAGGTCGAGATAAATTCTCACTTGCGCTCGCTGCGCCTCTGCGCTCTTCCGGCTGTCTGCAAGCGAGACGTCGGGTGCGACAGCGGGCATGTGTGGTAGGGCGGCGGGGGGAACAAAAGATTACACTTATCGTCCCTCTTTTGAAATTGATTTACTTTACTCTACCGCGCAGAATCCCGTAGAAACAACGCTGACTGGTGAAGAAACAATATTGAAGTGTCTTAAATTTCAGCTGCGATTATCAGTTTTGAAAGTCACATCAAAAGACGTTGCCGGTTGTTTTTGTTTGATTATAGGTGCATGCACGAAGTAGGACATCGCAAAATATAGGCCAAAATCTGTATGCCGGATTTATTAGTCCGGCTCCAAGGTATTTGTTTTTCTTTTTCATTGATCACATATTTAAAAAAAAAAACAGTAAGCATACATGTTACTGAGAAGGTTTTGTAACCTTGATTGGTATGAAAAGGTTCAAAAATATTATTTCTTTATTACTGGGCCCACTTTTTTGTTTCAAACAAACAAGACACCAGTTTTTGTTGTTAACAAATTTCTAGTCTTAATAAGGTGGGATAAACAGTCATATTTGTCAGGAGAAGGAGATTGAAACTTAATCGAACAAATATATGCAGAGGACAATGTCACACACAAAAGAGTAATAGTCGGCGTGGAAGTTCAACTACACTATACAAGAAGATCGGGATGAAGGAGGCAACCCACAAAAGTATGCGTGGTTAACGGCGTCAAACATTGTGTTCCACCGTAGCATCAAGCTTTGTTCTAATCGGCAGAAGTCCGGTTCAGGGCGATCCTGAGGCGCAGTAAAACTTGCAAAATAATTTAATTCCGCATCATTCCCCCTGACCCGCGACCACGGCTCTCATCCTGTCTGGTAAGAAATCATAGAGCGCGGCCACGAAGTCTGGCTCAGCCCGAAGCCACTCCCATTCACCTCCGATTCCTTTCCACGATTTGTGGGCAGTGGCGCGGTGGAGAGACGCCGTGTCATGGCTACCTTGATGCGCCTCCAAATGTTTTCGATCATATTTAGATCGGCTCCTTTTGGAAGCCAAGGCAGCTTCGTCAGGCAGCGCTCCTCGAGGAGATACGAGCGTGACAGCGCATTTTTCACTTCGGCGCTTTTTTGAAATGCGCTGAAAGGCATGCTAGCTGAAAACGTGACCATTGGGCTACACGGCACACGCATCGTGATATCGTGATGGTGGTTCCGTCGGCCAATGTTTTCGCTAGCAGACGGCCGGAAGAGCGCAGCGGCGCAGTAAGCGCAAGTGAGAATTTATCTCAGCCACAGGGTGCGCCGTGTTTAGGGAGCGATGCGACAGGCGGCGCAGGTAGTACCGTGCACAGGCCGGAGCGCCGTTTCAGCTCATATTGTCCGCGATAGTACAAGGCTAAATTCCAGAAAGTAGACACTCTGTGCGACGTATGCAACCGCGAAAGGGAAACTATAGAACTTGTAATTTTAAGGTGCACGGGCCTTCGTCCCAGCCTCTTGGGGGGGGGGGGGGGGATGACTACGGATTTGGAGGGGGCACTGGGTTTTCCGGACATGAATGGACGAATGGATAAGAAAAGAATTGTGGTAACTAAGAGGAGATTGGAAGATTGGTGGAAGAGATCTAGGGAAGGATAAAAAATACAGATAAAAATAAGCAATAAAATCACTTTAAGAGAGAGGGGGGTCTGTTATAACAAATTTCATACGAATTAAAAAAAAGAAGGGATGACGAAATGTTAGGCTAGGTGGCGCAAGCTGCCGCCCGTTACAAAGGGTATTGCCATTACCATCCATCCATCCATCCATCCATCCAAAGTACACGGCACGGGTACAGGGTGGCGCAAGCAAACGCCGGATTCGAAGATTTCAGCTGTAGTATCCTTCTATACCTAAGATACGTGGTCTTTTCACGATTTTCCTACTACTTTCCGCTGTCATTTTTGACTGCATGCTACCGGTGTGCTGTCAGGCGGTCTCGCTGTCTGGCCGCGGGAGGTACGATGAACGGGCTATCAAGATGAGCGAGTATTTCTTTCGTTTTGAGAGTAAACCTTTTCTTAAAAGTGCTATTGAGCGCCTCCATTGTGTAATTGTTCATTCGTGTCCGTAATTTTCTCGTCAAAATGGACGGCGCCGTCGCCGTGAGTACTTTCGGTTATTCCACACGTGCTTCCAGTGCGTGAACAACCGAATGAATTGGTCACACACCCGCATTTGGCGTGCATGTGCTGCTCATAGCTTTTCTACCAATTCACTATTTACCTTGGGACTCACTTTTGTGGCGAGGTTTTTCAATCTGCAGGTGCTTTCTACGAGCGTCCGATCGATGTCTGGTTCTAGTAAATCGTGCTTCCCTGTTCATGCTCTCGAATCACCGCTTTAAAAAGTTTTGTACTTTGGCACCAGTTCGTATAAGCTTGAGGTACCTGGTGCCCACCTAACTTTGCAGCGAGCCTGTGTTTCTTGTCCTCATCTATACGCATTGAACTCGGGTTTGCGTTTTTCGTTTTTTTGTTCGCTTAATTTTTATCTCAGTGCGTATCGGCGCTGATGACTTATTGGAACCAGGGTGCAAAAACAATATTGTTTAAAAAAGAAAAATAAGATTTATGTGATTTAAATCCGATTTTTTTTATGATTTCAGTTGCTGATAAGCTGTTATAATATTTGCTGCTCCTAATCTGCTTTAAACGGTAGACTTTTCTGCTTCCGAAGTTGCTCCAAGATGCGTAAACTGCTGCTCCAAAACGAGAATTTTGTGCTCCTCAGCTGCTCCAAAATCCAGATGTTTCTGCTCCAAAAAGTGCTCCTAAACTTGTTTCACCTGTCTCACCCCTCCCGGTCATATTCGTGAATGTAGAACCCGCGAGTGCACACGTAGTTTACATGGCTGAGGAAAGAAGTTGATTGATTTGATTAAAATGCTCTGATCTGGTATATAATGTGTAGTGACTTTTAAATACTTGAGGTTCTGGTAAAGCTGAAGGGAGTATCTTAAAACATTTTTGTAACTATGGTCAAGACCCAATACTGAATACAATTGTAGTCTGAAGGCTGGTCCACACTTTCGCCACTGACTATGACTGAGTCTGACAAAACCAGTCTTTAAGCCCCTTGTGACGGCTTATGACCGGGCTGCGCAGCAGAAATGGCAGTCGTAAGCAACTTAAAACCCTGTTTTGTTTTACTTGGTCATAGTCAGTTGCAACAGTGTGAAACAGCTTTAACACCTCTTAGGTTCATGTAACTAACAGTAGCTTCAGAATAAACTTGCGCATTGTACTACCCCAAAGTATTTCGATCACATCCTCGGTTTTGATTCTTGATCTGTATCCCAGCACTACGTAACGTCAATAGGCATGTTGATTGCTGTGCATGTGACTATCATGCAAGCTATGCTATTTTAGGTGGTGTTTAATTTGTTTTTAAAGGGGTAGGGAAACGAAATTTCAGCGCTCATTTTTTAGCTTTAATGTGTTGCATGTTGCAACCCAACCTCAAAAACACCAGTCTTCCGTTGAAAAGCACAAGAAAACTAATTTTAAAGCTAAATAAACGATCTTTCAATGTGCACCTGGTGGATGCATGCGGAGCCTATTTGGGAGGTAGTCTAGCAACGTAGTGGACTCTAGTACGTGGTCGTGACGTAGCAGATTCCTTCGAAGCAGCGCCGCCTTTTGGAATTTTAACATTTTCCTTTTTTAGCTTTCCTCCTAGCTCAACTCACAAATCGCGCATTGTACAGTGCTAATCACACTTGTCTATAACGCGCGAGCGTGCGGCTTTCTCCGGGGAGCGCTAGACTGGTGGCATTCGCGGAAACTAAGCTAGTCACGTGGCGCAACGTGGAACGGCCCGCTCGAGGGGTGTCCTGCCCACTCTATCAGCTTGATAAGAGATAAAAGTAAAGTGATTTATGATATTTTTTTTTGTTTTTTGATGACAACATCGTTGATACGCTTTCATGCTTTAGTTTGTTTATTGTTCGAGCAATGATGTTTGTAAAAAGCGTGCGAGCAGCCTTCCGCGTTCGCCGCCAGCTGATAGAGTGGGCAGGACACCCCTCGAGCGGGCCGTTTCATGTTGCGCCACGTGACTAGCTTAGTTTCCGCGAATGCCACCAGTCTAGCACTCCCCGGAGAAAGCCGCACGTTCGCGCGTTATAGACAAGTGTGATTAGCACTGTACCAAACGTCCCAAGAAGAAAGAAAGGAAGGACTCCCCTCTTTCTCGGACCCTCGTTCGTGCAACCGGAAACAGCCATTCTCCCCCTAGAAGATTAACCCGTCCCTCAAAACTCGAACAAAAGTTGCTTTCCCCACGCCGTTCAGCCCTAAGCTGACAGTGTTGTGGAAGCTACGTGCTCCTTGGGCCAGCCACACGCTCGTCACCCCACGGGTACTTCGAACGGCTCGGTTGTAACGCGCTGACGCTATTGACACCACCACAACGCTGACAACGCCACCAAGGGCAAAGCTCATAAGCACGCCTGCCTTGCTACTCCACGAGCGCGGGAAATCTTTTCTTTCTGTTTTTGTTTGCGCCTGACATCCCATGACGCATCGGGCTCTCCACTCGCTTCTCTTCGAGCGCTTGCTCGAGTGCATCGTTTGGAACGAAAAATATAGCCAATCGTTCAAAATACAAACGTGCGATTATCATTTACGGTTGTTATCCGTCATGCTTGGCTCATTTCCGAACGAAATTTGAATATTTCAATTTTTGTTTCCGTACCCCTTTAAGGTTCCCGGAATTTGTTAAGGTACCAGTATGTATATAAGCTCCACATGCACACTTTTGTTAATACAAAAACTAATACAGAAACTCAGTTCCCTTATTTGGTTGAGTTTAATGGTGGTGCCATCATGGTTTTTGCACTGTCGACAACAAGAGGAGCGTAATGTTGGCAGTTGTTCTTTTGTTGATCTGTAAAGGAAGTTCTGGTTTCTTTTTTGTTCCAGAATGTCAGTTGGAGTCTTATTCATGGTGCTGCAGGAAGTCTGTATGGTGACGAAAAAGCTGCAGGTGACTTGAAGGTGCCGATGAGCTGCCAGTCCGGATAGAAGCTATCAACTCAGCAAGGGCCTGCAGGGGTATCAGCGCCACCCGTTTCTCTTCTGCCATTCGAGACAGGATGTTTTGTAAGAGGTGAATGAGGGCCCATGCACTGCTTCCGCAGGGCTCTGCTGGTATATATGACATTTTGTTTTTCTAAAGAACCGATACCACTACATACTGTGAAATACCAAACAAGCGCCCACTCTAAATTGGAGATAATCATGGAGAGGACGGGGATGGGCGCTTGGAAGGTACGTTAGCGAAGGTGTACATGGTCAGGTGGTCCCTTGCTTGGTCCGACCACGAAATTACGAATAGCTGCAGTTTGCCAGAGCTAGTTGATTGCGCGAACGCGTAAAAACAAAGCGTCTGGTTGTTTTTTGTTCTTTTTTCTCTACGAAGAAGCATTTTAATAAGTGCTCGATTATGCATTCGCTTGTCTTTGTTACTAAAACCTTCAATTTACTCTTCTGAATTAAAACAAAAGAGCAATTCATCTTTTCTTGGGCACAACTTTCTGTGGCAATGAAAAGAAAGCTAGGGAGGGGGAACAAAAGAGCAACCCATCTTTTCTTGGGCACAGCTTTCTGTGGCAATGAAATAGCATGTTTTTAAACATAAGCCAACGCTTTGGCTGAAGCACTCGGGCAGACTTACCGTAAAATACCGGGCAAGCGCCCACTCAAAATTTTGAAATAATCGCGAGAGAATGGGGGGTGGGCGCTTGTCCGGTCATCAATTTTACATGTAAATGAACTTCACATATTTCCTCAGATCTTACAAATTTGGGAATGGGCGCTTAATGTGGACTGTGCGGATGCGCGGCCTTCACGGTACAAGTTAAATTTCACCGTAGACAAGTGCCGAAAAAATAGACAGGGACAAGTAGTTGACTTAAACACTTGCGAACTCGCAACTAACATTTAATAAAAGACAATCTCCTATATAGCCGTGAAAACCGTCGGTCATTACTACAACCAGTGTAGCCCTCTATTAAGAAGTTTATATTATTTTGCCGGTAAGGTTATGGATGTGTC
This sequence comes from Ixodes persulcatus, assembly GCA_013358835.2. Lineage (NCBI taxonomy): Eukaryota > Metazoa > Arthropoda > Arachnida > Ixodida > Ixodidae > Ixodes > Ixodes persulcatus. The sequence goes on along the minus strand of JABSTQ010004522.1, from coordinate 18,978 downwards.
ACTTGTATACCTGGTGCCTTTGGCTTTAATCTCAAGCACCTCGTATAGCTCTCTAGATACTTTATCTGGGTATCTGGCCAAACATTTGGTGTTGTCAAATGACTGGGTGCAAAGGCAACGGCTGCAGTGCCTGGCCAGATGTCCTGATGGGGGTTTCTCCTGTTGCCGCGTCATGTTCGCATACGCGATCGTTAAAACATCGGCCTCTCTTACCAGTGTAATCAGAATTATATGACATTGGGATTTCGTACCCAACTCCGGTCATGCATTCTGTGCATTTCTTGGGGTGTTTTGTTTTGCATTTGTCTTTTACAAGAGCAAAGTTAGTGGCTGTGGCGGCCACCCCTGCTCGCTAACCAACCGGTATACGGAAACAACTGGGAGCCCCGCTTCCCACTGTCCCGCTTGTCTTACATGTTGCACACCACGTGCTCGGTTTGCTTTGACATTTATTGGTTGCCGAACTTCGTAAAAATCCTACGCGGCAGACAAAGGGGAGAGCTCACACAGTGTACTGGCGATACACAACACCGAATATACACATGATGAAGACACCATCTTTGTTTTGCGGGGAACTAGAAAGCCTATGGTGAACTTAGACCAAGAAAACACAAGAGCTAAAAAGGGAATGCTACAAGTTTGGCACATCCTGGCTAATGTTAGGCTAACATTTTAAAATCAAAGCTAAACAAAACAATTTCGTATATTTTTAATTGGTTAAGTTACACCCAGCAAATTATTATGGTTGAACTATATTCAGCTGTGCAGTGAAACGTCGTGCTCTGGCTCCCTAGCTTGGCTTCATTGCCACAGAAAGGTTTCTCCAAGTATATCACTATCTTGCTCTTTTCGACTCTTCACCCCTCATCCTCCTCTCCAGCTTTGCCGCTCTACCGGTTCTATCCCCATGCTCTCTGCCAGTCATGGAGATAACCGCCCATGGCGACAGGGCGCATGGTGTCTCTTACGTATATTTTTTTAACTTGCTTAAAATAGGAGAATAGGCATTTAGTATGTCCTTTGATGAGTTGAAATGTTTCAGATGTAGGGGTTGATCGCTTACTCTGACATGGGTACACGCTCAGTGTTTTACGGTACTTTTATGGTGTTTTGTGTTACTAGAATGAATTGGGCTTGTGTTTAGCTACCACATATGTGTACAGGTGATTCATGCCATTGTTAGTGACCATTAGTACCCAACTCAACCTGGCTGTCTATGAACTGGAAAAACGGTAATGTTGAGGAATTTGGCGATTGTAAAATTCTGAAGATTTCCACCCTAATCAGCATCGATCAGGGAAATTCAGCCTTCCTTTCTCTGTTTGTCAGCAAAAGACATGTGTGGTGTGACACATGGACCTTTCTACTCAGCCAGCCTGCCAGTGTAAATCTCTGCTTAGAAAATAGTCTTTGGAGAATCCAGAGATACAATTTCATCTCGAAATGTATGAATAAGACAAACTTGTATACTCTAAATGAACTTCTGCTGCTGATGGCAAATTCGTGGAATGGCGTCATAGTGCGAGAGCTTGTCTCTATAGGTACCCCACTTGCTCGTGAATGTACTTTCTATGGGATTTTGTTTACGGGCTGTGGACATCATGGCTGTTGAGGTAGTTTCTGCCGTGAAGGGGGGGGGGGGGATATCCCTCAGCTTGGCAGTCCACGGAAGCTTTAGCAGCCAGGATTTTGGATGTTGTGAGAACATTGACGCTTGCCTTTAGCTTGTTGGAGCTGGGACGAAAGGAACCAGCTCGGACAGCGTTTGGATTCGAACTGATCTTTTTAATCTCGCGCGCTGTAGAGGCATCTTCACCTCGTCGTCATCGTCTGTGCGACATGAGCGGGCCGTGAGTGTCGCTACAAGGCTCCCCCCTGTAGATCCGTAGGCCCCGGGAGGGCCCATGTGATATGCTTTGGGCTGGTTGTGCGCAGCGAAGGTGGAGACGGGGCGGCAGGGGTTGCTGCAGCAGCTGAGGTAGAGATGCTGGCTAGATATGCCGGCTTGACGCGGTCGGCTGTGACCACGTCACGACGGCCGTTGATGTCGAGTATGAATGTCTTTGCTTTTCGATCAAGCAATCGGAACGGTCCGTCGTAGGCCGGTACCAGAGGTCGACGCACCTGGTCGCGTCGCAAGAAAACGTGCGAGCACGTCTCGAGGTCTTGGCTAACGAAGACGTGTCGATGGCTCCGTTGAGCTGGTAAAACGGGATGGAGAAGACGAAAGGTTTGTCGAAGGTCGTCGACGTAGCCACTGGGGTCTTCTCTTGACTCAGATGAGGGTGGAGAGAAGAACTCGCCAGGTAGGCGCAGTGGCGTGCCGTAGACCAACTCGGCTGCAGAACAGCCAAGATCTGCCTTGAGCGCCGAGCGAAGGCCAAGCAGAACGAAAGGAAGGTGGTCGGCCCAACGTTCTCGCGGCTCGTATATGGCAAGAGCTGCCTTCAACTGGCGGTGCAGCCGTTCCACCATGCCGTTAGCCGACGGATGATAAGAGGTGGTGTGGATGTGTCTGATTCCCAGGACGGTGGTGAAGGCGGCAAACACGGCGGACTCAAATTGCCGTCCCCTGTCAGTAGTGACCACAGCAGGGCAGCCGAAACGGGACATCCAGCCGTCGACGAAGGCTGCAGCGACTGTTTTTGCTGTGATGTCAGGGACAGGCAATGCCTCGGGCCATCTCGTCAATCTGTCCACGCACGTCAGCAAATAGCGGGCTCCCTGTGATGATGGAAAGGGTCCCACTAAGTCGATGTGGATGTGGGAAAACCTGAAGTCCGGTGGACGAAAGGGTGAGAGGGGGGTGATTGTGTGTCGTGTGATTTTGACGCGTTGGCATTGAACGCACGTTCGTGCCCAGCGACGTACTTCCGCGTTCATATTCGCCCAGAAGAAGCGAGCAGTTGTAAGTTTCTGTGAAGCGCGGATTCCGGGGTGGCTCTTGTTGTGTAGATGGTGAAAAAGAGCGAGACGAAACGCTGGTGGTATGAATGGGCGGGACACACCAGTTGATGTTTCGCAGGTTACCGTTACCGGGGAAAAGGGGAGGGGAACGTCTGCAAACTTCAGCGACCCGGGAGAGGCGCGCAAGCGCTGGAGCTCAGGATCATTTCCTTGAGCGGTTGCCAGCTCTTCCCAGTCTAGTGGATGTGCCGAAGAAAGAGCACCGACGCGGGAGAGTGCGTCAGCAGCAGTGTTTTCATGGCCGCTGACATGGCGGAGATCGACGGTGAACTCTGATATGAAGCACAGGTGCCGGATCTCACGCGCTCTGTGGTCGCTGTGGTTTCGTTGGAATGCGAACGTCAAGGGCTTGTGGTCTGTAAGAACGTGGAAGTTCCGGCCCTCGAGGAAGTGGCGAAAGTGCTTGATTGACAAGTACACTGCCAAAAGTTCGCGTGCAAAAGTGCTGTACTTTTGTTCTGGGTTCTTCAGTTTACACGAGAAAAATCCGAGAGGCTGCCAGCCATTGACGTTCTGTTGAAGGACCGCACCGACAGCTACGCATGACGCGTCGGTGACGAGTCGTAGTTCTGCGTCTGGAACGGGGTGAATAAGAATTGCAGCGTCAGCGAGCGCCTTTTTCGCTGAGGAGAAAGCAGACGCTGCATCTTCGTTCCACTCAAGCGGCGCAGAGGGCTCTTTCTTGGTGGCGAGCAGGTCGGTCAACGGCTTGATCATTTGAGCGCAACTCGGTAGGAAGCGACGATGGAAATTTAGGAGGCCGAGGAATTCACGCAGTTTCTTGAGAGATGTTGGCTGCGGTAAGTCTCGAATGGCCGTAACTTTTGCATCTAAGGGCTTGATTCCTTGCGGTGTCACTAGATGCCCCAGGAATTCGATGGTCGTCACGCCGAAGGTGCATTTGTTTGGGTTGATGACTAACCCGTAGTCATCGAGCCGGGTGAAAAGAGCGCGCAGATGTTCTTCGTGCTCGGACTGGGACGTGCTAGCGACCAAAATATCGTCGAGGTAAGCGAAGACGAAGTCTAGACCTCGAGTAACCTCGTTGATGGTACGTTGAAATGTCTGTGCAGCATTTCGCAAACCGAACGGCATCTTCACATACTCAAAGAGGCCAAATGGTGTGGTGATGGCGGTCTTTGGTATGTCGGCAGGCTCAACCGGAATCTGGTGGTATGCCTTCACCAAGTCGATCTTGGAGAATATCTGGCAACCAGCCAGATTCGTTGTGAAGTCCTGTATGTGGGGTAGCGGGTAGCGGTCAAGCTGGGTGTTGGCATTGAGGGCGCGGTAATCGCCACATGGTCTCCAGTCGCCTGGGTCTCTCTTGGGGACCATGTGCAGTGGGGAGGCCCAGTTGCTCGATGATGGACGAACAATGCCAAGTTCAAGCATATGCTCAAATTCACGACGATCAATGGCCAGGCGTTCTCCGGACAGGCGTCGAGGACGAGCGAAAGCAGGGGGGCCAGTGGTGACAATGTGGTGAGTGATTGTATGCTTCACCGGCGACTCCCTGGTGTGTGGCCTCGTGATGTTCGGAAAATTCGCGAGAATTTTCTCATAGGCCGATGCTGGTGAAAACGCTCTAAGTCCTGTTGCCGTGGTCGTAGAGAGCACGCCATTCACGGAGAGGCGGCTTTCCTGCCTACCGGTATCACCTGCCGCCGCCAGTGTCCGGTCTTCTAGTTTTCCGCCGAAGCGCAGGGTTGGGTGCACTTGCGGGCACGGTTGCCGAAGGTACGGTGGTACCAACACCTGCCCGAGTCAGAGTCGACCTGACCGCTGCCGGAGGAGGTGGCGCGCTCTACCGATCGTGAGTGGGAGCGTGGGCGCCGGCGGGAGTGGGACCGTTGTTGGCGACGTCGTGATAAGGGTGCGAGGGTGGCAAGCTGACGACTCAGGGCCTTGATACGTTCCTCAAGGCGCGACAGTCTAGAGTCTTCTGATATTGTTGCGGGCGTTCCATTGGCGACAGCACTGATGCCAGGGGTCCGCGAGTAGTCGGCGACACGGTCGGCAAGCTCAGCGAGCTTGTCGAGCGACATGACTTCCGCGGCCGCCAGAACCGGGACCACGGTCGATGGAAGTCGTTGCAAAAACAACTCACGCAGGAGGTGGTTGTTGAGGTCCGGGTTCTGGGCTCCCAGCAGCTGACGCATGCGATGGAGAAGCTGGGATGGGCGTCTGTCACCGAGCTCCTCGGTGTTGAAGAGTTGTTGAAGTCAGCTGCGTTCCGACTCGGTCTTGCGGTCAAGGATGGCGGCCTTCAGTTGGTCGAAGGGGTTGACCGGATCCGGAGCGTCGAGGATGTCCGCTAGCTCCTCGGCGACGTCAGCTGGTAAGGAGGACACGGTGTGCAGGTATCGCGTCTCTTGACTGGTGATGTGCCGGAGACGGAACTGGGCCTCGACTTGCATCAGCCACACGGTCGGATTTTTCGGCCAAAATGGTGGTAGCCGAAAATTCTGGACCGCTGCCAAGGTTGACTGGAGGGGGTCGCCGTCAGAAGCGTTGGACGCGCCGGAATGAGCCACGGAGCAGCAGACCTTGAAGGAGCGAGTTCGATTCCGGGTCACCAAATCTGTTGGAGCTGGGACGAAAGGAACCAGCTCGGACAGCGTTTGGATTCGAACTGATCTTTTTAATCTCGCGCGCTGCAGAGGCATCTTCACCTCGTCGTCATCGTCTGTGCGACATGAGCGGGCCGTGAGTGTCGCTACAAGTTCATATATTTTTTGCCAGAAGTTGTATGACCAACCGCCAGGACTGTCTCATCCGACAGCAGGACATGTCGGCTACTGTAGCGTCATTTAATGTTGTCGCTTATAGACCACTTTTAATGCATGGGTGATAGAGAACTCTAAAAAAGACCAGTTGGAGGCGCATTCCAGGCACCATACTGTAGCATCTGCTGCTGAGATGTTCTCATTGCAGTTATAACAATTTCTGGATTCTGTTTCTTTTGTTTTTCAGTGGGAGCTCATGAAGGTGGCACTGTACATGGAGGGACGGAGTGGCTGACAGTGAGCTGCCCAAGACAAGCTGCTGACTCTCGTGACCACCCCCGAAAGAATGTGGATGGGATAATTGACAGGCGTGCCTGGACATTTATAAATGGTAAACACAATCTAGATTGCTTTTAAATTATGTCTTAATCTAACGGCTGTAGCTTGAATGCCATGTTTGGCTGCTAGAATTGAACTGGATATGATAAGCGGCACTTGTCACCAATTAAGTACACCCTGGAACGCTTATTTGCAAACTCCGCTCTCCAGTCCATGAGCCACCAAAGATTTAGCCAAAGAGATCCCGAGTCAGCCATAATTTTATGTTTATACGTATATGATGGTAATATCGTGGTAGTTCTTCGTACGATTTGGAATTCTAAACTTTCCCGTCACTAAGGATACATTTTTGTGCTGCCATCCGTGTTAGTTTTTAAAAGTACCGTGATCAGGGCCTTGTTATGTTAGCTGCCATGAGAGCTGTCCCGCTAGTGTGAATCGCTTGCCAGAGATGTTTTTGCCATTGGAGGCACATTTCCTGGGCGTTGAAACTATTTTTGGCTTCATACTTGGCTTACCTTGATCGTTGATCCATTCACTTTCTCTTTCGACGCTGGCACCGCCACCAGAATATTGATCGTTGAACTATTGACTTTCTCTTTCGACGCTGGCTCCGCCACCACGATAGTCACATCACGTACACTGGCACTACTCTCCTTTACAAGAAGTACAGCCGTTTGCATCCATCTATCCATCCCTTAAATGGTCTTTTTTCCTATGCCATAGTGGCCCTTAAGGGGTTATGACACGAAAATTAAACGGATAGATTATTCTTGAAATGAAATGCTCGTAGGCTACTAGTATATAACAAAGTTACAGGATTTTTAGAGCTCTGGTAATTACAATATTGTTTTATTTGGCGACCAGGCAACACTGCCCAAGTTAGTCACTCCATGGTGTCCATAAACCATGTGACCATGAACGCTCTCTCATTCTAGGTGCCCTCCGTGGTACGATCAAACTAGCTCTCCTCGCCATGGTACGATCAAAACAGCTCACGCAACTCGGTAACCCGAAAGCTATTCTAACTCTCACCCCCGGCCCGTTGACCTTCCACCCTGCATGCGCCTCCGAGATATTCCCGGACAACGGTGACCACGGCGAGTTCGTTCATAACTCGTCGTCGCTGGAGATGGTCGCCAGTGGGCCACAGTCAAAATGAACAGCTTCCAACATATCTTGCTAGCAATCACTTTCCTCGCTGCTGCGATCAATGTCGAACACTTTGAAAAGGCAAGCGATGCCATAGACGTAATCGTCACGAACCGCATGCTCGAAATGTGGAAGGTACACGAGGAAGCTGAAGCTCAAGACGCCAAGAGCGCCAAGTCTCTGAGTGCGTGCAAGAAGACACCGCACTAGAGGCTGGCTACGTAGCCAGCCTCCAGCTCCACCAAGATCCACCCATCCGAGGGACCCACATCTAAATCGATTTATCCACGAAACTATCGCGCCATTTTCAAAACAAGTTTAATAGGGATTATAGGAACATTTTTGCGTGTCATAACCCTTTTAAGGTAATCAGCTATCCACTTGCAGTGAAGTTCTTCACAATAGGAGTAAAAGAAATCATACATTATTTTAGAAGATTGACCTCAATACAGGAATGTTGCTTGCCCCAACATCTCTAAACCACCTTTGTAGTGGTTTCTCGATGTCTTAATATGCCGTGCATCAGGATGTGTTCTGTCCCGCCTTTATGCCACCTCTTTTCTTGAGTAGTTTACGCAAAGTGCTTTGAAAGATCTCCTGGGCTCCAGTGACACAAGACTTCTTGTCTCCTTCTCCACATGCCTTACTTTAAGTTTTCTTGCAAATGTCAACTTCGCCCTCTTGACGTTCACAGCTATGACAACATGTAGGCCTCTTTGATAGTTGATTTTAATGTCAAATACCACCTGATTGTCCACATTGGATATCATTTGCCTGCGGTGTGTTCTGCAGACACAAACGTCTGCCATGCCACCACTACGCATTGGTGTACAGTGGAGAAGCCTGCTACGTGACTTCGGAGCATGCAGTCATTAAATTCAACACTAGGGAATTGAATAGTGATGTCTCATAAATACGGACACCTCCATTCCTCCCCCAAAACGTCCATAATTTGAGCTATCCATACTAACGGAACAAAAAGGGCAGGTATTTACTCAGTTGGTTCCCGAAAATGGTTTTTATATAGCAGAGTAGCCATATTATCGAGACATGACTGTTTACTCATTCTGCCTGAGTCCTACTGGAGCGACAAAAAGAGATACCCGACGCTGATATGCCTCAAGACTGAATAATACACTGAAAAACACGGACAAAATGAAGGAAGATCTGGACAGGACACGTCGTAACTTTCAACTGAATGGTTTACTTTGGTAAACAAAAATATCCACTGGTCAGAAGCGGCACATGCAGGCAGAACACTGTGAACCTGATTCGCATGGTGCGATTTTACTTGCGATTTTTTTTGTTGTGACGTCACTCGTGCAGAAAAATAAAAGCACAGGGGAAGCTGCGGTGCCAGACGTCACAGGTGTAAATTTGCAGGCAAAATCGCACCATGTGGAGCGGGCTTAAGGTAAGGTCTAAACACAGTCCCTCAGAGACCAGCATTATTGGCTTTGCAGATAGTGAAATTCTGTGTCAGATAATACCGGTGAGGTAGTGGTCACATGAGTTGTTATCCTGAAATTATATCAAGAAGGCATTGTGAACTTTCCTCGCTGTTTTTTCTTGTAACGGCCCATGACATTAGTCTTTTCTAAGTTGGACTTGCACTCACAGTGGACACACTTAACTGTTAGGTGACCTTGATAAAATCCCAGGGTAACACCTCTTGTGTGAGTGCACCCTCATTGTCATTGTCTGACAAAGAATTTCACTCTGTAGAGCCAGTGACGCTGGTTTCTAAGGGAGTGCGTTTTGACCTTATCTTAAAGTGCTCTGCCAACAGGTGTCAGTTTTCATCTGTATTTATATTTCTTCTTTTAAATAAACCGTTCAGTTTAAAGATGCGTCGTGTCCTGTCGAGATCTTTTTTCCGTTGGTCTTTTCTGCCATATTATTCAGTGATGAATTACCAACAAGCCGAATTTGCCATCTTAAGCCTCAAGACCATGCAGCATGCATGCGAAGATGTATTTTGGCAGGCTTCCCATTGCTTGTGCTTACTTCGTGTGCCCTGAGAGATGACAAGCCTGCCAAAGGTATCTTCGTGTGCATGCTGAATGTATTGAAGTCTGGTCGGGGTCGGTTGTTTCTGTTGGTCGCTTTAGTAGGACTCCAGCATTATATGTCCGATTCCATTTTACATTGACATTTTAAAATACATTTGCACAAGAATATGGCTAGCATTCTTTGTATTTATTGATTCAGTATACTTTAGTCTGACTGAATGCTTTTCTGATCTGATTTTTCGTTGTTGCGTTTTAATTACTGGGGAATTTGGTTTTTGTGGTTTTATAGCTTCAGGGCTGTCAGTGGAAATTGGCACCATTTTATATAGAAAGTTTATAGGTATGCAACATAAATATCAAAAAGCACTTCTATGCATTTAAAAAAAAGGCATAGAAACATTGTCTTTCTAGTGAAGTGTGCTTATGGCTTGGTTTTGCTATCAAGAAAAACAAAAAAATATTGCCTTGCGGCAATTTAAAATTTGCTTTCAAATGATCTCAGCAACCTTCCACAGTACTGCATGTTATACGTGGTGTTCACATTGAGGTGCTCTAACTGGCTTTTATTTTGCATGTACTGACAGTAGTATACTACAAATAGACGAAAACCATGCTCGTCACTGTCGAGTTCTGTAGTTCCTGCGTTATGAAAGCCCCAATGGGAGCGCCTGGCCGAGGCAGTGGCTGGTAGGGGCGCTTTGTGCGCTCTGGGAGATTCCAATCTACCCAAGGGGAGGACTCACCTCGGGCTCAGCTAAAGTGCAACACACGCTTATTAGTTTTCGGTTGCGCGGTGGAGAGCAGTTCATCAGCATAATGTCACGCCTACTGATTTAGAAATTACTGTCTGAGAGAGACTGGCCAGAGTCAAGGCAATGATTTGACCGTTAAAGTGCAAGATCCGTGCCATCTTTCTGATTATTGAATGCGCTCTTCACCACACTTTTTGTTTCAAACATGAGACTCGAGTGTAACTTTAACATGTGTTTATTTGAAAGCGCCTGTTCTAAACTTTTACACCAGAAACAACTGATAACAAAAACAGTGATGAGCTTACTTGCTTCGAGCCTTCGTGACCATATCTCTGGGCGTGATACCGATGAAGCGCACTCTTTGGCTAAACCTAAACCAAAAACTGTTCGCAAGTTCAGATCCTGTTGAGCCCCGAGTGAGAGTCCTTTTCTCAAAGCAGAACTGAATCACACGGAGCGCACATAGCTCTTCCGACCACTGCCATCTCAGCCACGCACTTTCAGTAAGTCTTTTATATTGAAGGCGACTGAAAATACCACCAAGACCATTCGGGTAGCCTTTCTGCTGTGTTATAATTTAATTAGGAGCATGATTTATAGTTTATGTAAAACATATCTACCGAAAATGCATCACTGTTTGTCCTGTTCCTTCTCCAGGTGCTGCTATCCAGCTCTACGTCGCAGCCATGAAGTGGCCATGGGGTGAACCATCGACAATTACTGTCATTAGTAATCGGATCGGCAGAGCCACCTGCTAGCTGTGAAGCCCAGTTACCAAGCAGCAGATACTCGACCAGCTACCTGCCTTATCCAGCATCCAGCCTTTGTCGCTCTAGTGTCGCTCTAGTGGGACAGAAACAAACAAAACGGATAAGCCTCCAACTCATGCAGCATGCCCATGATGGTACCTCTGGCAGGCGTTTATTCGTTTGGTGCTCGTGAAATAAGCACGAGGGATTGTAGGCCTGCCAAAGGTACCCTCGCGTGCATGATGCTTGTGTTTAAGCATAGCCTTTTTTATTCTACAAAGCCTTCAAATCGCGAAAGACTAAAGCGCCGTTCACCCATATGCAACCGAGTAAGACCGAGAGAAACCAGACCGGTTTTTGAGCCTCTTGCGACGTCTTAGGACCAGCTCCGCTGTAGCGCATCCGGTACTAAGACGTTGCAAGAGGCTTAAAAACCGGCCTGGTCTTTCTCGGTCTTAGTCGGTTGCATATGCGTGAACGGCGCTTCAGGTTTGAGGCTTGTCGCTGTCGTTTGTTTCTGTTCGTCGCTGTAGTGGGACTCGCGCATAAGTCAGCACCATGTACTGAACATAAAATAAAAAACGACTGTATCGAACTTGATTCAATTTAACAGCTTCATTTGCATGCCGACCACACAATAACTACAACAGCTCGCACAAAATGTACTGAGCAGCTTTATAATTCGTGAGGAACTAAATCCCGAACACAGTAGAAACCAGTTATTTCTGCACACAGCACCGAACATTGGAGATGTTGCTGGGCTATATGCCACAAAAACATTCTTTGAATGACAACATAGGCTTCCTTTGGAGTAGACTGTAAATTCTCCGGATAGCCAAGATTGAATGACCAGAGAACTCCCACCCTGGCCCACACTGCATTTACACTGTTTTGCCAAGCTTGACTGACCACTGAACTGCCAGCATGGCCCAGGGTGCATTTAGACCGTTTTGCCAAGCTTGGCTGACCAATGAACTGCCAGCCTGGCTCAGGCTTGTTTTACACCATATAGCCAAGCTTGGCTAGACAAGGAACCCCCACTGAACTTCCGGGCCGGCTATCTAGGCTGGGGCTGCCTAGCGCCATGGGGCAAAACAATCTAGGCCCAGTGAAACCTCCCCGGCTGCCCAGTCTGGCTCAAGCTTGAGCCGGTCATAATGTGCTGCTTGGGTATAGGCCAATATCTGTGTTACCTGTCTTCTCTAAGGTACTTGAAAAGATTATTCTTGCCCACCTCGATCACTTTTTTTGTAAACATTCTATATTAACAGATTATCAGTTCCGCTTTTGCGAAGGGAAATCTATAAAAGCCGCCAAGTTATTTTAAAAAAAAATTATTACAAAATATGAAAATGGTTGATTACTTTAGGTGTGTTTATTGATTTCAGAAAAGCGTTTGATGTCCTAAATCACGCAGTGATACTTCTGAAACTTAGTCGATATGGCGTCCGGGGTGCATCACTTGTTTTACTTCACTCGTATCTAACAAATAGGATACAGTGTGTACCTATTGATTTTTTTTTTCTTTTTCCAAGATGTTCTTTGTGGTGTACCGCAGGGAAGCATTATTGGATCTTTTCTATTTAATGTCTTCATCAATGACCTCGGAAACATTGATAACCAAGTGCAGTTTGGTATATATGCGGACGATACGAGTATGTTTTTTTTCTGCGGCCGATGCTGATTAACTGTTGTGCGAAGCCAATTCTACTCTTTCCAAATTTACAGAGCGGTTTGATACCAGCGGCCTTAAACGGTAACTGCAAAGAAAAAAAGATGTATTTTTAAACAGCCTAATTCAGACAAGCATGTCACAAAACAATTTTTTCACAAAAAAAAAAATTTACAACAATATTTATTGAGCGAGACTAAAATTAGTTTGCTGCTATTTCGTCCGTTTTAAATCGCGCGCCACAAAGTTGGTATTATACGTCACGGAGTGGCTGTTATACGTCGCGGAGTGACGTATAACAGTAGGTCTCTTCGAGTCGGCCAGAAAGTTCTGAACTAGTTCCCTCCGAATTCAGAGGAGTGCAAAAGTCGTGCAGCGGCTTTTGCACTCCACACTACGTTTGTATGCTACATTTAATTATTCGCGGTTTCACGAGGCCATTCGCGTTTCCTTAGTTTTAAAGTATGGAACGAAATCTTTTCTGTGAATGTTTTTATTCGAGTGTACTAAAACGTTTTCTACACGAAATGCTTTTGTGTCTGCATTTTTGAACGGCCGTTCGCTTCCTGTCATTTCCTTAAACGTTCGTATTCTTTACATTCGTTTAGCAATAGTAGACTTATTCCAAGTCTCTCGAGTTTCGCATTTCGGCGATAGGTTCGCGGCATCAGGATGATTTCGCGTCGAGAGTTACTGGCTGCAGCGCGCGGTCAATAACGGTCACTACGAAGAGGAAGGCCTGACGAGAGCGTTTGGGCCAAAACAGTTATCTACCGTCACTTTGGCGTCAAGTTGAGGCGTTTATTCTGATTCCCATGAAAGACCTGCGTGAAACTACCAAGCCAATGCCGATTCTCGGCGTTTTTCCCACCGTTAGTGGGCGTCCACAGATTCTAGCGGACAAAGCATGCAGTATTATTCTCAGCTACGGGGCATGAGAGTGCCAATGTATTAACTCCCAGATCTCTGCTGTATTGTGTTAAGTAGGCACAAACTCAAGAGGGCACTTCGCTTCAGAACGCTTGTGTGCCGGCCATGAGCTTCCGTCAAGTTTATTTCCTCGTCTTCGCTTAGCTTGTGCGCGCTCAGCTAGCTCTAGAGCCGACACATAACTGGAGCCGATAATGTATCGGAGTCGTTAGTTTGCATCCAAGAGTAACTGAAAGCGGGGGCTATCAAGAGTGTGATACCTTTCCCGTGTCTGCTAAGCTGAATATCAATACTGGTTACGTGGGCCCATCTTTCAACACTTACCACAGGGAGCCAAACCTACGCGAGCAGGTGCGTAAAACGCTTTCAGAATATCATAACCGAAGATATTTCTACCCTTGGTTAGGATCTTCATTCCGCGTTCGCCATGGGTACGTTATTTTTATAATTGAAAGGACATGCAACCTACGACTCGGCGTTATTTTTAAACATCGTAGACATTTGAGCAAGAGCTGCGAGACATGACACTGCGAGCAGAGACGGACGAGGGGCGTCGTCTGCTTTTGTCGTCTGCTTCTGCACGGACGCTGAAGTGACTCCGGAGCCACCGGTGCAAGATTTTGAGGAACTGGGTATGAACTCGTTCAGAATTGGGATGAATCAAACGCGCTAGTGCAGCGGCCGTGCAACTTCCTTTTGAATAGAATGCGCCAGTTCCTGTACTGCTGAACTAGTTCAGCCAGTTCAGGCAAATCGAACAGACATGGTGACTCCGCGCGCGTCAAAAGAGCGGGAGTTTCAAATGTGTAGAGGTTGTAACTCCGACTAAATTGCGTCCTGTGGCGTAAATATTGCTAAAAAATTTGTTTTTTCGCGGAAGATAAAGAAAAAATATTTTTTTCTTTGCAGTTACTCTTTAAGGTAAATACAATGAAGTCTAGAGGAATCTAATTCAAATCATAAATTCAATCCATTTCGATAAATTACACTCTCTCACTAGGTACTTCATCAATGGAACTAGTCAACCTGCATAACACTTTAGGCGTATTTTGTTCAGAGCACATGACGTGGGAATGTCATGTGAATTATTTGATAGCTAAACTCTCTCGGGTCCTTGGTATTGTTTCCCGTTCCCGCAATGTTTTACCGCTCAACATTAAACTTAAAATCTATTATGCATTATTTCGATCTCATTTAATTTATTGACACCTTGTATGAGCTACTACAACAAAGCAAACCTTAAAAACATACTTTACTACAAAAATCAAATTAAAAAAAATTGCTGTTGTTTACTACACAGATTACACAGAAAATTTATTTTTAAAGTATTGAAGGGATTGTCCGGTCAACTTTCTCTTTAAGGAAACGATGACATAGCATTGTCATTGGCTTTAGACACATGTTCCACGGAATATCCAAATTTTTTAAATATTTTCTACACGAGTAATCGAATTTTAAAGCGACCTCGAACTGCTCCGCGAAAAAGCAGATCGTTTGTTGGCAACACTGACCGATGACAGAGCCTGACGTCACGTCAGGGATAGAAGGCGTAACAGTGTGTGGTGTATGCTGACTTGGGATTGTTTTTAATCCTTTACTGGATTTCGCGGTTCATGGATGGGAGGGGACTTTTGTTGTGTGTTTGGGTGTCATAAACTGCGACCTGCGGACAAGAACGTCACCTACAAAGAGTTCACGCTTGCGCAGCGAGCACTTTTCAGTCGAGAGCTACGAGATGAGCTCGACACTCGCGAGAGAATTCGGGCTTGGACAGAAGGCTCCAAAACTGAAGTCTGACGCTGTACCGACGATCTTCGGCTATGTCGTCGCGCCACCGTGGAGCGTCCGCGAAGAGGAGACGCAAAGAGGCGAGTTTCAGAACGTGGATTCCAATCGCTCGATACTTTCTCTGCATTCCGACTGCACTACGAGGGCCGGCCCGCTTTGGCTCATGTCTCGCGAGCTCCA
Organism: Ixodes persulcatus; assembly: GCA_013358835.2. Classification (NCBI taxonomy): domain Eukaryota; kingdom Metazoa; phylum Arthropoda; class Arachnida; order Ixodida; family Ixodidae; genus Ixodes; species Ixodes persulcatus. The sequence continues at coordinate 3,708 of JABSTQ010004522.1, read as the reverse complement.
GTGCGCTAGGGGTCTTATTTCGGTCTCCGTGAAAGCGAACGTAATATAAGGTGGCTTGCACAAGAGCTATAGCTGCCAGTTTGAACTAAACGCCCTAAAATATCGTTCGCTGACACGTTGTCTGTCGACCCGAGCGTAGACGAGCTGACCACAAATAATGACTGGAAAAGGCGAACGAAAGGACAAATAGAAATCTCCAACAACAGGTGACTAATGCGCGGCTGAGAAAAAAGCAGAAACAAAAGAACCAGGCAGATTATTTTAGTCGCGTACCAGTCACGTAGCTGTTGTTAATTTGCATTTCGCCTTTGTCTCCTCGTTGCCTTTTCCAAGAATTATTTATTGTTTATTACTATCGAGATTTGTCGTTAAACGTATGTCTCCTGGTTCACGAAGGACGTACTAGATGACCCGTACTTCGTTTGTAAATGTCAATTAGTTTTCTTACCTCACGTAAGCTGAAATCCACTGGTGAATAGATAAGCACTCATTGCGAACCTGTCTCCCCGACCGTCACCAGGTGAGATGTTCTCCCCAGATTATTTCCTCAGTGTCCGTGTAACAATGAGTATACCGCATGAAGGTTCTTACCAAATCATCGAGACTATCGGTAGGGAATGTGCTTCTGTCAAATGCTCGTGCCACATTTACATGCTGCTCGTGCCAAATCGTCCCTTTCTGACAATTTCTGAAGTGGCCAAATCTTTCCGTACTGGCAATTTGTTAAATGGCCAAATCTTTCTGTATTGGCTATATCTTAAGGGGCCAAACCTTCTCGTATTGAAAATTTGTGATGTGGCAAATTTACTCTATATTTTGAGAACCTAGAGAACATGCAATTTCTACAATTGTGGCGAATGTATTGATTGAGTGATTTTCATTTTCTGCAATTACGTGGAAATATCAAAAAAAGTTGTGCGACATGAGACATTATTTACGAACACAAACTATTGATGAAGCCATCGCTGCAAGCACATCGATGGACGTTGGCAGTTCGGTCCTGGATCAAGATCCAGATCCTCAACCAGCTGGAGATGAAAGCCCTGATCCAGAGTGGGAACAGTCTCCTATGAACATCTGTGAACCTCCACTAGCAGCTGCACAGGGTCCAGAAAAGGTGTCCGTCTTCGTCCAAACGGGGGGTGTCCGACTGTGCACACAATCAGTGCAGACCAAGAAGAAAACCAGGAGCATAGGTGAGGGAATCTGTTTTGATTATCTCGTATCTAGACTGAGTTTACTACATGCATATTAAAAAGAAACAAGTTAATTTGTTGAGTGGGTTCTGTACTATATCGAGGAAGGTAAAAACATACTGCAAAAACAGTTCGGAAGATGAGATTTGTTAAATTTTCTTATTGAAGCTTGTATCCATTCACCACATATGCGCACGAGTTTATGCACTAGGAGAAATAAGAATCTCAGCTTTGTTGTTTTTTTCCAAGGTTTGCAAAAATATTTAGTTTAAAACTGCCAGAAAAAAAATATTCTGGGCTATTTGCATTTTAGGTGTAGAAGGCTTGTTGCCTCTTATAATGCCTAGCAATTGCATATCATCGGAGGAACTCAAACATTTGAAAACACCGTCAGCAAAGAAGTGCAAACTGAGCCCCCCCCCCCCCGCACCAACAAAGCAGTCCAAGCGCATCTGAGCCCGTGCTGGTGGAGTCTGCTGAAACAAACGGTGACAACTCCTACTCGGATGAGTAAGTTCTTGCAGACTGAAATTAGGTACCAATCACTTTCGGCAAATGCAGCACTGACAAAACTTTTTTTTAGTAATGCCGTTTAATATTGCCGTCCTTTCCCATGGTGAAAATATTTTTTATTTAATAAGAGTATTCTTTGGTTTGCTTTTCTCTTTATGCTTTACCTTGCTGTGCATTGCAACAAAAAATGAAAGGCCCACCTTGATTCTTTCAGTCTGACCATGTAATTCAGTGTAACATTTCGCATCTGGGAGCGTCCTCCAACCACCTTGAAGCCAGTTCAATGCTTTAACACGTGTTTATATTCAGGAAGAAGGGGGGGGGGGGGAGGGGGAGAGGAGAAGGAGGGGAAGGGGAGGGGTACGCCCAGGTATACAGGGTGCTATCCACGCTCTAAGAAAAGACAAACAGCGCTGTACGTAAGGAATTGCATCCTTCAAGCTTTAGGAATTGAAATATTGGACTATAGAGACTGCAAGGAAAGTTTGTGTGCAGCATCAGGGGAATTCTACGTTGTCTAATTTTAATTTAATTTAAAACAACGCTGTGTCTAAAGGTATGTCAAACTTGTCCGGAACCCGAAGTCTAAAGATACGTCGGACGTATCAGGATCCCAGTCTAAAGATATGTCGGATGTACCCGGGACCCGGAGTTTGTGGGCGTAGCTGCAATTTGCATTCGGGGTGTTTATGCGTCGCCGACCCCGAGCTCAACGGACTGAACTGTCGAGTTTTGAGAGCAATGTTCGAAAGAGAGTACGAAATTGATGAAACATGAACCTTCGTGTGCCGTTTCCTGCCGTTTCCTTCGATGGCATTCGACGTTTCGTTTCGTACAGACGTGCGAAGCACGCATTGCGTGAAAAAGGATTGGCGGGTCACGGCTCCTGCGTACCGATTTTCGCGCTTGTATGATGCATTCTTTTACATGCACCTGCTGACGTAAAAAAAACGACAAGGAGCGAGCACTGCCGAGCAGCTTTCGGTTTTTCCCCATTAATGACCCAGGAAATGCAAAACTGGTGCTGTGATAATTCTACAAACTGGAAACAAGTCAGCTCAGTTTCCAGTGCATTCTACCACCAGCAAGGAGGACTGCTTTAACGTCACGTGCAAGCCATTTATACCAGACTACCCTATTGGAAAACCCCAATACGAACAGCGTATTATGGATATTGGTAAACAATATATTTTTATTGTATTACAATACAATATGGATAGTGTATTGGAACACATTACATTTATTGTATTGTATTACAATAAAGGTTTGTTATGGGATTCCAATATCTATAATACGCTAAAAACATTGGAATCCTATACCCCTATTGGAAAACCCCAATATGAACAGCGTATTATGGATATTGGTAAATAATATCCTTTTAGTGTATTGGAAAGCATTACATTTATTGTATTGTATTACAATAAGGGTTTGTTATGGGATCCCAATATCCATAATACGCTAAAAATATTGGAATCCCATACCGTAAAAACCCTTATTGGATCCCCATGTGTCGTATGGGGATCCAATAAGGGTTTACGATTCCAGTGTACTTAGCGTATTATGGATACTGGAATCCAACATATTCTATCGGCTACCAATAAAACTATATACGTGAGTCTTCTTGTGTGTATTTCTGAGTGATGAAATAAAAATGTTGCTGTTGTCAAATTATGAATAAAGAAGCAAAACACTGGGCTTACCCGTACCAAATATATTTCACATATTCCTGAACTGGAGGATCCAGCATTTACTGCAAAAGAACGTTAATTGTTTAGGACCCTCATTTAAAAACTTGATGTTTGAAAACAGAATGTGAAATCCTCACCTTTTACTGAAACCAGCTACTGCTAGCTGCAGCCATACAGAAAATGCAAGATAAAATTTTGTGATTAGTTCACGACAAGTAGCAATTCTTCACTAAGCCGGATAGATTCAAAATTATGTCTGCATTGGTTACGGAATAATAAGCTTCAATGCCACTGCCACAGGTCATTCTTAG
>JABSTQ010004521.1:0-31512 GCA_013358835.2 Ixodes persulcatus | reverse complement strand
CGGAGCGCGCCCTCCTGGTACAGCTTTTTGGTTGCCCCAACGCGCAGCAAGGAAATCAACTGTGTCAAGGGTGCAGTCCTATCAGGCATTGCGGGCATGGAGCGCGAATCGAGGAGATGGCGGGAATAGCAGACGCGCAGTCTATCGAGATGGTGACCTTGCGAAAGCGAGCACTCCTCGCAGCGGCACTCGACGAAATCCCGATGGCACGATGATGGTAACGACGAGCTTCTTACCATCGCTGCGATTACCGGTGATTGCTGCGGTGGAAAGGGGCGGCCGAAACATATGAACTTCGTGGAAAGCGCTGTGAGGCGTTTCGACGACACCGAGGTACGGCAAGTATCTGATGGTACTTTTTCTTGAACCAACAATGGTGGGCAAAATATACCTGTGGAATTGTCACCCGCTTTGTGACCCCAATTGACCATCAGGTACGCAATGTTCATCTGTGTGGGACTGCTAAATCCGCGAGTAAAAAACCAGGGGAAATAGACAGCCGACAGGCTCCGCGCGCGGACGTACGCAATATAAAACGAACAAAACGCGAGGTGACGCATGGTGCCGCTCACCGCGGTGCACCGGCGCCAAAGTTGACCGGCGCGGCGCATTTTGTCCTCTATGTTGCACCGACTTCGCGCTGCACGACTGAGGAGCGCTGTGCACTGTCCTGGTTTCAGGGCAGTTCCGGTGCGATTTGATCGAAGATGCTATGAGAAGCATTCGTGCACGCGCAGAAACAAAAACTGATTTTGTGGTGTCATTGTCACTCGCTAAGCGGCGCAAAACACCGTCCATTACAAAATGTAGAGTATCTTTGCTTGACCTACACGTTCACATCGTCGCTGCCGCCGCTTTTGTCTCCCATTTCAGCCAAACAGTTCTCATTTCACGTTGTTCGAGCTTCGAACTGGTTCGAACCGCTGCATGCTGTCGCGTTGAGTACAGCTTTCGTGATCCATCACTTGCAAGGATTCTGGATCCTGGCACCTGTCGCAGGTAAGCTGTCAAGTTCAAAGCAGAAACTCGTCGGCTGCTTGGTACCATCCGAAGGAATCGAAACCGACCGCGCTTTTCGGGGCACGAAAAATGGCTCGCTTAATCAGCTCCCAAGCACTGCAAGTGTGAACTTTCGCGTGCCTTGCTTAGCAACCACGCTCAAGATGCCTCGCTCAAAGGACCTCAAACATTTCATTGGGCTGTGGGGATAGTTTAGTGTGTTGTTGTGTAAATCACCGAAATGACAGAGGGACACTGAAGACATTACAGACGGCTTTCGTTTTCGGCATTTACCGGATTGTCATTTTTCCTGCCTTGAGGCCGCCTCTCGATGGGATGGCGCTGGGACACCAACGAAATGGGAACATTGCTTCGGTACGCAGCAAGTAATGTTGGTTAGGGTTGTATTAACAGTGTGCCACTGACAACTCCAGAAGTACAGGGACCGAGCGAGAAAATGAAACACTGTTTTTATGCCGCATAAGCTACGCATCGCAGATACCAAAAACTCTTAGTGGAAACATTCTATTTTTTATTTTTATTTTTTTTACGTTGGCGTTTAGACAGCTTTTGAGGTATGGTGGTACTGGTTTACGCTGTAGATGAGAAATAGCTGGTCCAGTACGATCGCTAACCTGGGGTCGCTGAACCGCATGGAGGTGATTTAGCGAGCGACGACGACAAGCGAGGAGAGTCAGCTACGAGCGACGGAGATTTCTCACTGTCGCTGGTCGTGTCGCTCGGTTTTGGATTTCTAGAAAACGTCGCTCATCGCCTTGGTCGCTTGCTCCCGCCGCTTCCATGCGGATTTCCTCGTCGCGCGACTGACCGAGCGACAGCGGGCCCTCGTCGCCGTCGCTTGTCTCGTCGCTCGCCTAATCGCTTACATGCGGCTTACACTTACCGTGCATCACGCAGTAGTGATACACGACCATACGCCTGTACGATGCTCATCCAGATCGAACCGGCCAGGGGTAGGAATTGATTCCATGGGATCCCTGGGATTGGCAGCGCCAGCTTTTGTTCCACTCCGAGCTGCCGCGCGCTAACCAACTCAGCCAGCGAACCCCCTCTTGTAAGGTGCTGCTTAGAGGCTTCATCATAAAGAGTTCCGGGTATATTTAACCAGACCACCAGATCTGGGTAAAGCTTTATTACATCGTGCAGATAGGAGGGCCGGCGTGCTAGAAAGAGCGCCTTAACGTGAAACGTCTAGAAAATTCTGCGCTATATGTGCTTATTTGAATTACCGGGCCTTTATTATGTAACCCACGCGCATTCGTTTCGTCGTCCGCATTCATTTATTAGCGTAAAACGACAATTTCGGTTTCCCGGAGAGCTTCCCTCTCAGTTCTACGGCTACGTCACATCAAGACCGCCAATCGGAAGTTTTTTTGTTTTTGTTTTTTTTTTTTCACGTCACGCGTACAAGCCAAAGGCGACCAGATACTTTCCCCGGATGTAAAATGCCCAATCGGTTGGACCTCTTCGAGCTTCAGCGTCGCTTAATCGAGCGCAGCCGACTTTTCCGCTTTGTGCCTTATACGGACATTCCCTCCGACGAGTACGAGGCCGGTCACCATCCGACGGCGACACCGACAGCGAAGATGGGAAGTGCTCTCTGCAGCAAGGTGCGCGCGGTTCGACGAAACGTGCCCGTTTTGTGACCTGGCCAGGGCTTCGCTGCACGTCGATGTTCATGTCATAGTCCCCCGTTAGAAAGTGTTCGGAACACACGTAACCCTGGCTCCTGCCGATGTCGTCCGGGCCTCGCGATCAGTGGCTCGAAGCCAGGCCGCTTTTCCTTGTGGATCGTCCGGCAACTTATAGGAAACCGAATGTCGTTCGTTTTATTGTACCTTGTGCTGCACTGTCGCACAACACACACGATCGGCGTGGCGAGTGCTGGAGCGCGCACACAACACACGTCGAAGACGCCGAGTACACATCACAACCTAAACCTTCCGCGCACAGAAAATGCACAGCAACCAGCACACGACAGGAGCCGACGTTGCGATGGTTGCCGGACGACGGAAATCTTGGATGTGTTTAAAAACGAAACTTACCAGCAATCACGTGGCAGAGCTTATGTAGTTTTAGAACGCCAGTAAATTCCTCACTATATTTTATTTTTATTATTGGAATAAAAAATAAAGTACAGTATATCACCAACCTTACACAGGTATTTTTGTGACGTTTTGTTGCTCAAGCTCGCCAACGATGTCGCATGGTGGCTCCAGGCACCCAAAAAAACACGATTTTCAATCACGTTTTATAAAATATGGACGCAATATTTCGCCGCGATATTTCGGATTTAGGATCTTTCAGTTATATTGTTTAAAGGAATAAACTCCAAAGCCCTCAAAAGGTACAGCCCAACATTTTGAAACGCATTCCGTTTGTTCATCAAAGGTGATTATAGCACAGGTATGCAGCAACTCTCTTCTCCTCTTTGCCCATCGAGATACCGTGCCCGTTTCCGGGTTTCGCGGCGTCCCCGCGCTAAATTTAGCGGGAAAACTGACGTCACGCGACCTCAACAGCAGTTCAATTTCCCGATAGATTTAGTGGGAAAATTGATGTCACGTGACCTCAACACAAATTCAGTTTCCCCCCTAAATTTAGCGGGGAAAATGACGTCACAACACTTATGAACAAAATCAATTTCTCCGCTAGATTCAGCGGGAGAAACTGAAAAACCTCCGTCCTCTCCCCTCCTCCTCCTAAAGAGCTGCACTCTAATTTCGCGTTACGGAGATTTGTAAACGTCTAATTTTTTTCCTTCTTTTTCGGGTGTGTTTTCATTTGGCAGCTTTGCTTGCCAGGTTATCTAGGCCCTGGGCGTACACGGTTGGCAAGGCACCCAGGCACCTGTATATGTTCCGCGGTGTATGTTGACTGTTCCAGGACTCCAGGAAAAGCCTTTTCCTGATATGTGACTTCACGTCAAGCTCGCACGTGTTCGCAAAGTCGATTCGATGGTCGAAGTCGTCGCAGTGTTCGACGACGGCGCTGCGCTCACGATCAAATTTTTGCACGTCGTTCTTATGCTGACAGGGTCGTTCAAGAAAGATCTTCGATTGGCCAATGTAGGAGGCCGGCCACTCTGCGAATGGAATCTGGTAGACCACGCCATTAGCTTTTTCCTTTGGAAACCGCTCTTTTGGTCGTGGCATGAATCGGCCCAGTGTGGACTCTGGCTTGTGGGCTACTTGAATGCCCTCCTTCCTCAGCACACGCGCCAGCGCTTCGAATTCGTTTCGAAGCGTTGGTTTGTACGTTTTGAGGGCTTTAGTTTGAGTTCATTCTTATTAACTATATAGCTTTACCCAATGGCGTCACGAGGGTCAGCGGCACCCGGGGCGGCAGCCCGCCGCGACCCCCCCCCCCCCCCCTCCCCCCCCCCCTCGTTTCCGCGTGGCCCGCCGCGACACCCCCCCCCCCCCCACTCTCGCGTGACCCGCCGCGATTCCCCCCCCCCCCCCCCGCTCTCGTGGCCGGCCGCGACACCCCCCTGAGCGCTGCACCCGGGGCGGTCCGCCCCCCCCCCCCCTTGTGACGCCACTGGCTTTACCCAACCAGACCAATGTTAGTCAAATATATTCAAGTTCCAGGATCTTTGAAGTCTCATCAATTTTATAAAATTAAGTCTGGGCATATCTATTTTCTTTGCACGACCCCTTTAACTGAGGCTGGGTAAAAGAAAGTCTGCCAAGCCTAGGGCGCTTGAGACTCGACTTGAGACGCCACTCCGCTTGTGCGCTAGCTTTGGCAGTGCTTTCTTTCACCCTGTCTTAGCTGATACGCTGCTTCTAGAAGGATGGCCCTGGTCTCACATGAATATGTTTTGCTGTGGACACAAATTGGATGCAATTCTCCAATGTTTTCACATACTTCGGGGCGCAAAATCATTACCATAAAGAGGGCTTTAGTTATTGAAACCTAAATAGCCTTATGACAATAGATTTCTCAGCTGTCAAGTCCAGTCGCTTGCCTCTCGTTCCAGGATGGGCTAAGCCCTCACCATGACGTTTTGAGAACGATGAATTCTATATTTATTAATGAAAATAAGAAGGGTGTAAGAGAGTGAACTTCGACAGTGATAGTTTAAAGGGTAACTGCAAAGAAAAAAAAGTGTATATTTAAAAAAGCCTAATTGGGACAAGCATGTCACAAAACAATTGTTCCGCCAACAACAAAAATTTTTACAGCAATATTTATTGCGCGAGACTGATTTTAGTTTGCGGCTATTTCGTCCGTTTTAAATCGCGCGCCACAAAGTTGCTATTATACGTCACGGAGTGGCTACTATACGTCACTCCGTGACGTATAGCAGCCACTCCGCGCGCGTCGAAAGAGCGGGAGTTTCAAATGTGGAGAAGTTGTGACCCCAACTAAATTACGTCCTGTGGCGTAAATTTTGCTATAAAAAATTTGTTTTTTCGCAGAAGATTTGTTTTGTGACATGCTTGTCCCATTTAGGCTGTTTAAAAAAACACTTTTTTTTTTGCAGTTACCCTTTAAGGACGCGATTCGTCTGAAGTGAAATCTTGACCGTTATTTTATTTTCTTCGTGTCTCAGGGTTTAGAATTTTGGATCGTGATGTTTCCTCTCATCAGCTCTCCTGCACACTTTCGGTTCTTGCACTAATCCTGGTCGTGACGTCAGATAGGAACCATAAGAGAAAGCCACCAAAACATCTTGTATTTCTGGTTTCATTATTTTTGTCTAAAAAGATCTGGTTCTGCAAACCCCTTTAGGTTGCCTTCTTTTGGCATAGAAGACTGACTTGATGACCACATGTGGTCTTCATACAATCTTGTTACTAACTCACTCTTAGAGGAGAATCCTATCAATCGCATAGCTTTTCACTTTGACGTTGGTTTGGCTTATAGCGTGTGGTGTCCTTGATAGCAGATATTTACACTGATCTAGGCATCAATGTTTTTTGTTCACTGGTATGAAATGTTAATGGACAAGATATCTGGTGTTGGGAAGACTTATTGTGCTACATGCGCACCAAGAGATGGCATGCAATCGTAAACTGTAAAAAAGAAAGTGCTTGCATTTTAGATATGAATAAACTTGCAGGCATGATATTGTTATATTTATTGTTACTACCGACAGCCAAGGTGAGAAAGCTATATGTTCTAAGGGCTTTAATGTTAATGCGTGACCAGTGTGAGGATGATAAAAGTATTTTCATTGTACATACATGGTTTTCTGAAATATGAGGTGCCACTGATAATGCAGTTCAAATTGCAACATCGTCTATATTTGTCGTGACATCACAATGTATTAAGCATTTTAATGAAAATAACTATTTTTTTTTTTTTTAAGGTTACATCATTGACATTCTCTGGCAAGTCCTTTCCTGGGAATTGTCGTGAAAGGCCCAGGAAGAAACATGGAAGTAACATTAACGGGATTTTCAAGCTTCCTGGACTGGAGACCACTGACATTCCTGAAGCCTGTACCTCGTGCGTGGACGTGCGACATGTGTGGATTGATGTCGCGGGCGTTGACAGTTACAGAATGTCTTCACGTTTTCTGCTCCAACTGCTACGAACATCTCCTTAATAAAGAGAGTCCCAAGTGTCCCCTGGATAAGGTGGTTGTCAGCGCAGATGAGACCAAGAAGTTTGTCCTCGGAGACAACCAGAGAAAGCTGTTCCTGGTCCGATGTATGAATGCAGAGCATGGCTGCAAGTTTGAAGGTCCCTTTGAAGATCTGGAGGCCCACTACACAAAGGACTGCAACTTCCATGTTGTGACTTGCAAGAGGTGTGGAAGTGCTTCTTTTCACACCCAACTCTTGGAGCATCTGGAGAAAGACTGCAGAGCTCAACTCGAAGATGTGGCACCAGGCCTCACCCAGAAGCCTGTTCCAGGGGAGTGTCCCAACCCTGGCACTGACCACGGTGGCCAATCCAGCGAGGAACTATCAGGTGTTAAGCGGTCGAATGCCCTTGTTGAGACAATGAAGCAATACCTGGAAGATTTAGAAAAGGATCTCACTGAAGCTTTGCAGCACTGCAAGGCTGCAAAGGATTCGAAGAGTATGACATCTAGTCTTGTTGATCCAGTGCAACAAAATGCCCAGCATGTAGAGGGTATTCAAAAATATGCAAAGAAGCTAACCCCTATGATTCAGGCATTGGTAGAGCTTACTAAGCCTTTAGACACTAACCTGGGTGGAAGTTGTGAAAAGATTCCGACATACTGGCTGGCATTGGGCGCTCTCTCTAGTGGTGTGCGTGAAGAAAAGTATTTCTTTACCTGCACCAACTTTGCTGCCAAGGTTGCGGGTACACCTGCAGCGGATGAACCCGCTCATGTTTACCCTGCCCGGTGTCCTAAAGGAAGAGTATTGATTAAAGGTAGAGAAGTCCAGATTTGTCAGTTGGTCTACGAAGATTCCGCGAGAAATACCATCGGCTTTAGGCTAACATTTCTAGGACAACCCCAAGCCTGCGTAGCAGGCATAGACATGACGCTTGTCCTGGTTCACCCAACAGATGCTAGTCTGAACAAATGCCGACCGCTGAAAAGTGACGAGATTTTTAACAGCCAGTCTCAAGTCGAAGGGTTTGAATTTTTTGCTGACAGCCTGTGCAAAGAGGGCTTTGTAGCAGGTGACATGCTCCTTGTTTACCTTGAAGTAGCTGAATGAAATTTCCTTCTTCAACTGGTTTTAAATGTATGACCACACAGGAAGGTGAGATTAGTTGGATCGCACTCCTTTGTTTTTTTAAGTTCATCCTTATCTTACTATAGTACTTTTTTGTGTGTGTTCCTTGCTATCCTTTGTTAATTTGTCTAATTTCAAATGACCTGACAGCAAGAAGCCATTTCAAAGTTTCTCGATTTCTGTAATGCAAGGTTATTTCCTATCTTATATTTATGTGGATCCTTGGGTAGGAACTGATGTATCTCTCTTGTTGACGGGTCTCACCTTACTTTCACTGCCTACTTTCCGGGTTGCTAAATGATCCAAGGAAATTTAAGCGTCATTGTGACTGGACAGTTTTGGACAACAACCTGTGTTTTTCTTGCGAATAGTACTGGTTCACTGATGGCTGGAATGTGAACTTTCTGTTAAGAGGTTCTCATATTACACTTGGATTATGGTGCTTTTTTTATCACCTGCTTCAGACTCAAATATTTCTTGTTGACACCTATGAAATGTAATTTTAGGAGTCCATTATCATTTTGTGTTATCGGGAGACATTTACTGTAATGTTTTCTTTCTTTTCAACGTTGTGTTTTTATTTTGTGTTTCAGTTTTTTAAGGAATGTGTACCATTTATATTCCATATTAAGTTGACCCCAAGCCTGTTTGCAGTCAATGCTACCGCTATCCAGCTCTGCTCTTTGAGTGTGCCACATGACTTCGTGCTTGGTTCATCACTGAACTCATCCCGAAGGTCACGCGATTTGCTCTCAACGCTGAATAGGCTGCAACGGCTTTTAGTGTCAGCTGAGGCCCGTCTCCGGGTGAAACAAAGTACAGCGTGTTTCTTTATGATTTTATTTTAAACTGCATTTGTGTATTTTCTTGTGCACTACTGCCAATTGGTGCTCTCCTTTGTTCAAACTAATTCTATGTTTGTGGTACCGAATACTTCTATTTGCCACTTGTTTTGTGGCTATGGTTTTTTATTCATCTCCTAGTTTTAAACGCTAATACATGTGTATTAACTGCATCTTGAAATAAATAAATTTCCAGGTAGGAGGCACTTTCATTGATCTCAATGGGTAGTGTTGCAGAAATTATAATTTTTAACAAAATTAGAAAGAACTACCAATTGATAAGATTTGTTTTTGTTGAAAGGATAAATGAAGAGTCCCAATTATTTCAAAATATATTCCCAAGAGACGAAATAGGCCTGTCGGCATAGCTCGGGGGTATGAAAAATGTCCGCAGTCCAGTTAATTGGAGCCTCTTGTGTAGGCTATTTGAGCCGTTCCAGAAGGACCACTGCTGATATGCCCATGGAATTCGATTGAAGCGATGTTTATTATTTTATTTTATTATATTTTTTGCTTGAAAGTTTGACGTTGTTTGTGACACTGAGTGCGCACATATCGCTGTCGATAGGAAAGGGTTCTAAGGGGACAAAGGATAAGAGAACGGAAAAATAAAGAGGGGGTAGAAAGAAAAAAAAAAAAGAGGGGGGAGTGTCTCAGTCGCCATTCGTAGATTCGGTCGTTAGCTTTCTTGCAATTTCCATTGCAGTGACCACTGCAATTATCAAGGAGTCAAGATAACGTCCTTGCCGTTATCTTGCTGGTCACACCCTGTCGTGGCGCATTGACGGGCGGGAGGGCATCTAGAGGGTTTCCAGGAGTTGCGTTATCTTCAGAAAGGTTTTTCAGTGCCATGACTGACTTAGTTCTTGATGTCCTTGGACGTAGCGGTTCTTCCATGCTACTACTCGGGAGTTCGAGGCGAGAAAGCGCGTCCTGGACTCCTTTACGTTCCTCTTCGTACCGTAGTCTACGCAGTGCAAGAGGAGGTTCTCAGCGTCGGCTGGTTCCCCGAAGGTCGGGCAGTTGGGGTCCAGACTGGACCAGAAGCGACCTATCCACACCGAGGTGAACGCGCTTCCGGTTCTTAGGCGGTGGAGTATCATGGCAGTTCGATGGTCAAGGCCACGTAGGAGACGGGCTGGAGAAGCGCCTTTCACCGCTTCCGGATCTGGGTGTTGTAGAGCGGTGGCTCTTTTAACAAGCAGCTTCGCATCTGAGAAGCACGGGACGGTTTAGAGCGGGCGTCTTCAGAAAGTCGACGACTTCATGACCTCTCAAGCCGCAGATGCTTGGGAGCCATTGGAAGGCGATCTTGTGACCACCTTCCCCAGGGGCGGATTTATGGGTCAGGCCTGGGGGGGGGGGGGGGGGCGGTAGGCCTTCGGCGGGGGGGGGGGGGGGGGTCGGGGTCGGGAGTCTGCTGAGATATGACACGGTTCAAACGTTGCCCAGGTCTATTTTGTTGACCAAATATTTGCTATGTCGCCAAAAACTAAACTTTTGGCTGGTGTATATCAATGATTTTATTTTAAAAAAAGTTGACCTTGGGGAGCTCAGGGGGGGGGGGGGGCGGTCGCCCCCCCCCGCACCCCCCCCCCCCCTAAATCCGCCCCTGACCTTCCCCAAGTTTGATCAAATCTCGTGCGACTGAACGTGCTAGGCGCGTAGATCGCTTGAGTCTCGCTAACAGCTCTGTGGCTGTCACCCAGCGTAGTCCGCTTGCCTAGCCCGTCCGGATTCCCCAGAGAGCGAGTCGAATGACGGTCAGTTCGTTTATAGATGAAGCCGGGTGCGTCAGACGTTAGTTGATTCCCATTGCTGCAGCCTGGAAGAATGCCGCTACCGTCGCCGTGCCTCTACCGTTCACTGATCCGTCAGTGTACACACGACTCCGTCCCTCGTCTGAGCGTCCAAATGATCCTCTGAGAGTTCCATGCGGCGACCACTGCAGTGTTAGCCCGCAGACCTGTTATGCAGAGATTGATCGTCAGTGGGTGGGTCTCTCTGTAGTGCTGGTAGTGGGACAAACGATGCGGCATGCCAGCTATGTCGCCAAGAGTGCAGAGACTAGTTCCAACTTGCGAATCGGAACGCTGGGCGATGGTTATCAGGAGCGTTGTGGTGGAGTCGCAGTTCCTCATGCGTATAAGATGGCCGCGCACTCGTTTTTGTAGGATGTTCTTGACCGAGTTTATCTTGGCCCCTGTGAGCGTGTGTCGCGACGAAGCCGTGCAACGAACTCCAAGGAAAATTTTTAGTGCAACGCGTTGCGCTTGTTCATGTGTTTTTTTTTTTTTTTTTTGTACTCTTAGTGTAACTAGAGGTAAAGCGTGCAGGGGGCAGGTCAGGATAAGCCCTCTATATAGCTGCAGCGGCATTTGTTGCGGTGTTCCCCAGGTAGTGCCGCCGAACATGCGAAGGCTGTGTGCGCATTCATCTTTTGGGGTACTCCATTCATCCCTGGGTCCCAGGACAACCTCCAGTCTATTTTGAACCCAACATACATCACCATTGTTTTTTTTCTTGTTTTTTTATCTCACCGGAGCATTGCCTATAGGTGGGCTGGAATTTAAATGGCCTCTTCGGGGTGTAGCACAACGCAACCTTTTTTCCACCGATATCTCCAGGCCCAGTTGGTACAAACGGTACACTCTTTGTTCACGCTCCCTAAAGAGCGCATGTCATCATTTGCCTCCCGCGTGGTGCGCCGGTAGCCTACAGTGCTTCGTCGTCTGCATAGATGGCTATGCTGACTGGGTGCGCAGGTTCCTCATTTACCCTAGCTGCTGATGGAATTGACGCAACGGTCAGTGCGAAGAGGAGCGGGCTAACGACGCTCCCCTGAGGAACACCGCGAACAATTTTTCGGAGTTTGCTCAGCCCCTTGCCGACATTTACGCTCTTGTGGTTCTTTTGCTGAGAAACGCGCAAATGTATTTCAGCGGTCGCCCGCTCACGCCGAAACGGCACAGGGCTCAGATGATGATCACTGTCACCGAAACGGCTACCGCGGTCAAGCCTCGCGCCTTGGTTTCCTCCAGTGAGCTGGTGAGGTGCCCGACTGCGTCTGCCGTGCTCCTATGGTGGCGGAAACTCGAGAAGCAGTCCGGAAGACCTGCTGCTGCCAGGTGGTAGACGAGGCTGCGCAGCACCATCTGCACTATCACTTTGCGCAGACATCATGTCAGGGAGATATGTCTGTTGGAGCTTAGTTGGTCTTAGAGTTTACCGGGGTCTTGGAGTTTAACGGGCTGGAGAAATGGCACTGTAGTTGCTTCTCTCCAAGCATCGGGTAGCTCGGCCCTCCTCCACACTTGATTGCTGAGAGCCAGCATTGCTGGAAGGGTTGACTCACTGACGTTTCTCGCAGCCTGGTGTGCCACACCGTCCGTGCCTGGTGCCATGCGGTGTTTGGGGAGAGCGTCGAGGGTGTGCCGTAGTTCGTAAAACGCGAAGTCTGCATCTGAATGTTGCATGGCAGATGCACTAGGTCGACGGAATTTAATCCAATGCTGCGGGGCCGGACCTGCGGCATGTACTGTGGAACAGGAGCACTGCGTCACTCGGACGTATGCGCTCGTCAACGACAATCCGTCGCCGAATATATGAATTCGCATTCCTGGCCAAGTGAGTGAGTGAGAGAAACATCGCTGAAATAGTAACCCAAATATGGAGCTAAAATAATTTTCGCGAATTTATTGAATTTACAATTTTCATCTTCACCGTGTTTTTCAAAGTGAAAGTCTCTACTGGCAACAATGAAATAGTGACGCCAGGGGAGGGCAGGGGTTCACTCTTTTGACTGTAGACTTTATTCTCAACTGTTTACAAGCAGTTTCAAGGTGCCAAATAAATGCTTTGGAAGCTTGCTCCAGCACCCGCGCAGCTGCACGATACATATATGCTCGGCATACTCCTGTTTTATATTGCTCGCTGGACGTGCAAACCTGCCTTCCCCCGACGTCACGCCACGGAAAATCGCGGGTATATTTGAATGTCGGTTTTGGCATTATTTTCACTTGCCGATTTCACAAAAACTGTTCCGAATTTCGCGATACTAAATAGCATACCGCAAAGGGTAAAGGCCGGCGATTCCAAAAATATAGTTGGTTCGGGTAGCTAAAAAATTCGACGGTGAAAGGAAACTTGTTTTTCTTCGTCTATCGACAGTTTTTCAATAGTCGACTATCGATAGTTTTTTTTTTTTTTTTTTTTACGATCGATAATCAGATTTCTGGTGACTAATGATAGGACTATTGATAGTTTTGCATTACTACAAGAGATAATTTAAACTCGTACTTCCGAGCACTGTTCTGTACTAAAGTTTGAACTTTTTTTATGACTGGATTTATCTAAGTTTTGCCATCGATGTCGGATAGCTCCATGTCATCGGGGGGAACAACCGTCTGCAATGAAGATGAGGCAGCGCAGTGTTGTCGGGTAGTGAGGTCTGAGTGCCTCAGGTCTCTAGCTTCTCCGATGGTGTCTGCCGTCATCGGAACCAGCATTTGAGGTAGTGCAGGTGGAGGACTGCAGGCTGTATTGCTCTGTTGCGTCTTGCTCGTTTGACTGCAGCGATGATATGGTTGACATTGCGGGGACGATTTACTTGGCCTGGGATAAACCCAGTTCAGCCCGCTGATAAACGGGTCAACCTCACTCAATCCTGATGTGATGGCAGTCAAAGTAAACAGCTGATGATAGTAAAACTTCAAGATTAACTGGTAGCAACGCGCAAAAAAGACAAAGGGAGAAATGCGCAAGACGAGCGCTGAGTCGGCGCTCGTCTTGTGCACTTCTCCCTTTGTCTGTGTTTTTTGCGCGCTGCTACCAGTTGTAATCACGAACCAGCTCGCCTGCATCGCCACATTGATTCAAAATCAAAACGGAGAGGCTAGAACGAAGTACTGTCTTCGAATCACTTCTTTTTTCCACACCATGGAACTTGTCCTTCGCGGGTACTAAGTGCCGTCACGGCAATCATTCCCATAATCCCCTTCCCCCGTCACGAATCGATGACTTTATCAAGAGATCGTGATGTCTCCCTTCCTTTAATAAGTAAGTTTTCTCACTCACTTGGCCAGGAACTCGAATTCAGATATTCGACGACGGATTGATCGTTGGCGAGCGCATACGCCCGGGTCACTTAGTGCTCCTGTTCAGTGCGTGAGCTGAGCCCGGCTGGCGTGCTTGAGCACCGCGAACTCAGCGAAAAGGCGGAGAGCTTTCGAAGGCAAGGCGGTAAGAAATAGTCCGCTATGTATTCGAATTCTCGTACCGAAAAACGGGCTTTTGCCTTTCTACCCTCGTCTGCCAGTTTTCTTTTGCCGCACTAAACGATATGCAATTAGTAAAATCCCTATTTATCCCAGCCCAAAATCAATTTCATGGTTCCTTTAAGAATGCCTTTTCCTTCCCGATAAATAAAATATATATATATATATATACGTCTTTGTTTTAATTTTATTGACTACTCCGCCGATTTTTTTAGCTACCCCAACTAGCTATATTTTTGGAATCACCGGCATTTACCCTTTCCGGTATGCTATTTAGTATCGCGAAGTTCGGAATAGTTTTTTTTTTTTTTTAATCGGCAAGTGAAAATAATGCCAAAACCAACATTCAAATATACCCGCGATTTTCAGGGGCGTAACGTCGGGGGAAGGCAGGATTGCAGGTCCAGCGAGCAATCTAAAACGGGAGTAGGCCGAGCATATAAATCGTGCAGCTGCGCGGGTGCAGTAGCGGGCTTCCAAAGCATTCATTTGGCACCATGAAACTGCTTGCAATCAGTTGGGAATAAAGTCTATAGTCAAAAGAGTGAACTCCTGCCCTCCCCTGACGTCACTCTTTCATTGTTGCCAGTAGAGACTTTCACTTTGAAGAAAACGGTAAAGATAAAAATTGTAAATTCAATAAATTCGCGAAAATTATTTTAGCCCAATGTTTGGGTTACTATTTCAGCGATGTTTGTTGGTACGTTCAGCAAATGTTTAGGCAAATCGGGTACTACGAAGAAAACACAGGAGTACCTCTTTAAATATATACCGAAGTCTTGTGTGACAACTTAAGCTGGGTGTCACTTTCAAAAAATACCCAATTAAATGTTTATGTAGTCTTTACCAAGCCATTAAAAAGACGGGTGCTGATATCTTGCCGAATGAATGTATGCTTTCGGCCTTGTTCGCCTCCTCCTTCCAGTTCCCAGCCACTGTGAATGGTCTGTTTGAGTATTGGCAGCACATTCCCCGATTTTCTTGCGGGCACCGCCATTTTTGTACTTGGCGCCGAGCAGACATGCAACTGGCGATTGTCCCAATTCGAAAATACGACTTCCTCAGCTTTAGTTAGGAAGGCAGGAACTTCGCGTGATATCGTTTTGGTCCGTCGCAAACTTTTAAAATTTCTGGAAGACGAAAAATGTTCTGCGATTTCAGATAAATCTCAGTGATGGAAGTGTCGCACCATTTACGACAAATTGCTCTATGAACGAAAATCTGCTACATCTTGCGTCAAAATGCCACTTTTTCTAAGAATTGCGCCAAACCTACGGCAAAATGGGCAAAGCGAAAACGAAAATATTTTATTATCGGTCAACTCTAACCTCGAGAGAAGTAGAAGAAAAGGAAAATCGTACAAAAATATATTTTACATCGCCCTTCCTACCTGCTCACCATAAAGTTTGATTCATCTCACTTAGGTTAAGAGCACAGTCGAAGGCTTTAACACATATAACCACAAATTTGTGGTTATATGTGTTAGAGGCTTCGACTGATACTGATACTAAAAGCGATAAATACGATAAATACTGATACTAAAAGCGCAAGACACTGGGCATTCGCTGTACTTCATTGATTTAGTCGATGAAAAACCACGCACAGGAAGATGGACGATTGCCATGATGTAGCGCTTTGACGCTGTTCGGTTGGTCCCATAGGCTCGTAGCGTCGGGTGCGCTTTTAAGGTGAAACGAAGTTTAGAGATTGCTTATCAACCGCGCTGGTTGGTTCATACGCTGGCGGGTTGACCGCTGACATCGTCTAAATTTCCAGACCCGAGAAAACATTGCAAAATAGTAGGCGACTACTGTGATGAAACAGAACCAGTGCCTTTTGCTCCTGATAAGATCACCTGATTATCATGTCTGCTGCATGCCTCCGTGCCAGGGTTGGGCAGAAATACTCAGAAATGTATTTGGAAATACAAATACTGGGATACATTAAATAGTAGCCAAAATACTGATACTAAAATATATCTGTAAAAATGTATCGCGATACGTATCGGAAATACATTTTAGATAGAGGCTAATGTCTTTGGAAATACAAATACAGGAATACATTTTAGGGAAGGCAGAAATAAAAATACAGAAATACTGATACTGCAATACATTTTTCCAAAACACCAACTGAGATGAAGCTTGAAGTTTGCAGTGGAAGTTTTTGATCCCGAAATTACATTCCCGTAGGCTTGGCACTTTGCCTTGAAGTTCGTTTCGGACGACGAGGAGTCTTCAATGGGCTCTAAAAAACGTTCCATCAAGGACTGACCGCGGTCCCTTCCCTGACATCCTGTCTGTCTGACGAGGGATGCGAAAAGACTTCGACCTCTAAATAAATTCTATGTCACCCTAAATCCCATCAAAACGTCACCACGCCCCTGTCCCATAAGGACGTCCCTGTCAACATTGATCACATGACGTCACGGTGGAATGAACTGGTGTTCTTTATCTGTAGGTGTGGCCTTGAACATGAAACTTTACCACGCTGCTATATGAAAGGGCAATACGTACTTTCGTTGTAGGTTATCTCGTTGAAGATGGTGCAGGCAGTGTCATTTGGAATTTTTGAAAATAGTGGACCACCTGAAGCTACCTGGAACATGCATGTCTTATCTTTTGTTAAGGTTGAAAAAACGATACGGCGGCATACCTGTTGTGAAGGTTCTTTCTGCCGACCCTCCGCCACCGACGCATGGATTGCAATCCTGAAGTTTTGCCTAGCATCATCCAAACAGAGACCTCGTGGATTGCGACCTGATATTGCCGGCACAGGTGCGAGCTCTCAGAGAAACAGCGCGCTCGAGACGAGTCGCAGGTGTACGAAGTGGGTCGGCACAGCGAGGCCACGTCTGGCCTCCTTCCTGGGATTCGGATCACCAGAGCAGCGGGTTCACGTTCACATCGACTGATGACGTACCCTTGAGCCGTGCAATATTACGGGCGCAGCCGCAGACGCATTCGAATATGTGTTGAACCTCTCTGCGTGAGTCATCCTACCATTTCAAGTCAACCACCGCCAGGCTCGTGCTGCAACGGACTGTGACTCAGCTTTGCCGGCTAGAAGTACTGTGTACGCTAAGACAAGAGAGACGGTTAGTAGCGGGCATTGGATGCCAGTAAACAATGATTTATGAAATCCCTACCTAAGGACCTGCGGCAGAAGATGCTCTGACTCCACTCCTGGCACGCCACCTGTTTCGATTCCCCGACTACGAAACACTTCTCAGAAGAGAGAAGAGGACGCATCGAAAAATAGTTTAGAGAATTGGAAGGAACCTTGGTCAGCATAGTAACAATGCCCCAGTTCCTCCTCGACCCTGCAGGTACCCTCAGAAGTAAAAAAAAAAAAACAAAAAAACGTTCGGACCTTTTTTTTTTTTTTTTTTTGGGGGGGGGGAGGGGAGGGGGGGGGGGTATTTCTAAAGAAATGTAACGAAATACATTTGATCCTGATTGTATCGCGATACAAAGAAACATTCAAAATGTATTTCGATGCAGGAATACAGATACTGGTGAAAGAAATGTATCGCGATACAGAAATACCGATGCGAAATGTATTTCTGAAATACTATCGCGATACTTATGTACCGCGATACTGCCCAGCCCTGCTCCGTGCCGCCTCTCACCAGCGCGCGCGTCGAGCTTCACCACTTTGCACCCGAGTCCTGGGAGCAGCGACTGACATGGGTTCTTCAATTAGAGCCAATCAGAGCTCGGCGTTCTAACGTCACCACAACCCCTGCAAAAGAAGCGGACGAACTTGCCCTCCGTATAGGCTCGGGTATTATGTTCAGAACTGTTCCAGGTCTACCATCTTTGGTCTTAGGTTGATCTGTAAGTTTTAAAAGCTGTTACGAGAAGAAAAAAGAAAGTAAAAACGCGGGTTTATATCTGAAATATATGCGGTAGTCAAGGTAATTCCCGTTCAAGTGTCGTTCGAAAGAGCAGCGAACTTTGACTTCAGTCTGGTTCCAACGCCGCTAAAGAGCATCGTATCTTTTAAAGGGGCTATGCAACAATATTTTTACTATGCGCAAATACCGCTTAGAACGGATCCCTGACGTTAATGACCTATGAAACACGCGTTCGTTTTTCACCCCACGCAATAGAAGTCCCAGTAAAAAATTCAAGAAAAACGAGCAGTGTTCACCCCCTCAACTCGCAGCCAGAGCAAGCGGCCACGTGATCTGGAGCCGATTATATGCCGCCAATGTTGATCATAGCCACGCGCTGGGGTTGGAAAAGCACAGGACACGCGCTGAGTTCCAGACATTGTTATGGCTCGGCTATTGTCGTCGTTGCAGCGATTGGACACGGGCCACTACCCGAATGCTTCTCGAGCTATCAATTATCACGAGCCCAAATCGAGTGCCCACGCAATGCTCGGGTCCAATCTATGAATCGCATTCAAATATCGTCATATGGGTGTACTGCGATCCCCACGTTACGTCATCGAATTTTGCAAAGGAGAGATTGAATGAAAATGATCGCTTTTTGTCCTTGAAATTACACCGCAACAAAGGAGCTTCTTGGCCAGTGGCATTGCATGCGAGTATCCTTGAGTCCCACTAGTGCCAGTAAGCTCGTGTAAAGTGAAAAACATTCCAATCGAATATCGTTGCACAGCTCCTTTAAAGCACAAGTGATGGTTTCTATCATATTTCTGGTGATTTTTTTTTTTTTTTGCAATTCATACGATTAGGATAGATATACTTTAGCCAACATGCTGAGTTTTTCAGTCATTTAACAGAAATTATGTTTACAGGCTAAATAAAAACCGGGTGTAAAAGTGGAAGGCGAGAGAGGCTTTACCCAACTGAACTGCTGCGCTATTATTGGTTTTTTACATTTTCTTCAGCTTTTGAGTACCCATAGTATATCGAACCTACTAAGTCCAGAAACTTATTTCTGAAAATAAGGTTCTGTGTTCCTTTTGCTCCCTATTTATTTTTTATTACAAAAGATAATAAGTAACATGGTCCAGCATCAAAGATAAATCATCAATCAGTATCCTAGACAGGCACGTAGCCAGAATTTTGATTCGGGTTTGGGGGTCCGCCCATGACAAAATGCTGTATGAGGGGGAGGGGGGAGAGGAGGCCCCAGCAAAATAGAAGATACCGGGGGGGGGGGGCGGGCCCATGCCCCCCCCCCCCCCCCCGAAGATACCATACTGAAAATGTATGGTATTTTCTGTCACCTTTATCGCGCATACAATTTTAAACAATCCGAAGGACCTCAAACTGTGTCATATGTATTCGTAAAAATATTGCATGGTGGCCATGTCGCCTCAAGGGGGATCGGTGGCCGAGTGGCTAGCGCACACCAGGGGCCATAATCAGGACACTTGGCGAAAAAGTCGGCCGGAAATCTGGAGGCTGTGATTGGCCGGCGCCAAGCTCAAGTGTGGCGCCGGCCAATCACGGCCGCCAGATTTCTCGTCCACGTTTTTGCCAAAAGTGTCCAGATTAGGGCCTGCACGTGGAGCGAAAAGCTCACGCTGCAGAATCCATGGGATCTCCCTTGGGTTCAATCCCCACCCTTGTTTGTGTCGATCTGGATGAGCATCGTACCGGCGCGCGGTCGTGTATCACTAGGGCGTGATGCACGTTAAACACCCCCAGGCTATGCTCTATTTCACCTTATGATGTACCGCAGAAAAGGCTACAAGCGCTAGCTTCTTGCCTTAGGGAACATCTCGGCGGCACAAGCTCTCGTGGATTAAAGGGACACTGACAGGGTATTTATGTTCGCCAAGGTTTTTATTTGTACATTACATATGAGAACCCAACTACCCAGAAAACAATTCGCGGCTTGAAATTCGTTTTCTTTCCGACCGAAAACAGCCGATTGAAAACTGGCCGGTTTGAGTCGCGCTCACTCTCTTCTCCGTGGCCACGTGCCGTTTATTATGGTTTGTACACAACCACCAAATATAATCAAAGTAGTAGGTCATCGAAGGCACGCACACAATATTAAAAATAGAAAAGAAATGTGACACCCATTTTTTTTTGTGGCTCCTAAAAAGCTGCAAATGCGTTGTTTGGGGGAAAAAAAAGTATCACAGCCATGTCACTTCCGCAACCTCTCTCCTCCTCTGCATGTCTTCTCCCTCCCCAGTCCCGTTTCAATTTCGGTTTCGAGCAGTTGCGGATTTTTTTTTTTACACCACAATAAATTGTTTAACAAAAAATAAAAAAAAATTTGGGGGGTGTCAGTGTTGCCAACGCTATGAGCTCGCGCTTCTAGTCTTCGGTGCGGGACAACATAAGGTGAAACACCGGCTAAATTTCTCATCTACAACTGAGACGCCAGACGGCCATTGAGACTGACTAACTTCCGGCTGTATAAACATACACACAAAGCATTATTATGTCGCCTCGGACGCGTAGCCTGGCCCTCGCAGAATCAAGCGGTTGAAGGAATTTCATTCATAGCTCCCCAGAGGTACAGTTAGCATTTCAGTACTTTTGTTTCACCGCTAGCTTGGGAGAGGCTGAACATGCCATGTTGGCACCACCTTCTTCGTGTAAAGTACTGTTACCATTGTACCAACGTTACTAGAAGCACTCAGTTGGGAAACTGCCATAGAGCCTGCTTTAAAAAAGTGGCTCCGATCCGTACTCGAGAACCGAGCTAATGGCGATCGCAACGCCGCCATTTCTCCCGCAGTGTCCACTCTGGGAACTGCACGGCTGCACGTCGAGTCGGGCAAGGGCTGGTGGCGCAACGGCTCTGGGTGGCGCCATCTCGCAGGGCCATCTCGCAGTATCTATGTAAAGCAACTTTCATGTTTCAACTCGTCGATAAAGGGTGGCGCTGTTATCGTATTTAGCTCGGTCTCGGTGGACGCCAGTGGCCCAGGTTTCAAGGGTCAGTTTCCCTAGGGTGCCTTCATGTGCGCTTTGCTTGGGTACAGTGTACTAGAATACTTGGGTAGTGTTGGAACCGGAGCGGCTCGGCAACGGGAACTCGTGAGCGCGCGTGTATTGACAGTTCGTGGCGGCGCTGTAGTCGAGTTATCCGGAAAAAATCGCGCAGCCCGCCTTTTTTTTTTTTTTTTTACTTTGAGCGGTGCACGTGTCGGTACCACGATTTTATGCACTCCGTTTCACCTTATGTATACTCTGTTTCATACTTAGCATGCAACGCTGTCACAGCTACTGGCGCGAGCGTGGGGCTTGATCTCGTTGATCATTTGCACGCGTTCTCGCGCAAACAAAACCATAGATGAAGCTACACGCTCGCGCCAGTAGCTTTGACAGCGTTGCACGATAAGTATGAAACAGAGTATAGTACCGCAGCGAAGGCTAGAAGCGCGAGCTCATAGCGTTGGCAGCTGCCCTTGGTGCACGAGAGCTCGTGCCGCCGAGATGTGCCTTAGAGCAAGGAGCTCGCGCTTGTAGCCTTTCCTGCGGTACGACACAAGGTGAAACAGAGTATAGTTCCGTGTGTTTTTCACTTCGAGCGGTGCGCGTTCGGGACCACAATTTCATAGTTCTGTGTGTTCGATCGTAATATGCTTTGAATCTTGTGTTCTGATTTTGCGGATGGTGAACGGTGGTGCCGAAATGCGTCGGCGAATCGGCGACAGAACTCTTGCTCTGCACCTGGTTGCAAAACGGGCCTCATTCGAGTTAAAGGAGTGAAAACGGCGTCCCTTTTCGGCGTTCCAAAAGACAGAGCCAAAAGAGATCTTTGGGAGAAGAATCTGCAGCGATCGGACAAGCGTCTGAAGAAACAAGCGCTGTCTGCGAGCTTTTAAGTTGGTTGTTTTAAAACTTGCAGAGTTTTAAAACTCGCAGAGTTTTAAAGCAACCAACTTAAAAGCTTCTTATTCCCATAATCGAAAAGAAGATTAATGGCTACGTCCCAGGCATGTCCAATGTTGTGAGTTCATGCTTATGCAGGATATTTTTTTATTCTTAACAGAACTTTACAGAATTAATTAAAAGGAGGTAGTAGATACGTGTATGTCGTCTGCACTGTACATCCGTAGATCTCGGCGGACCCTACATGGGTGAATAACCGTTGCAATATTTTGATCACTTAGCCGAATATGGTAATTAACTTTTTAATGAACGGTTTAATGGGCCATGTTGCAATTGCAGCTTTAAAGGAAGCCATTATTGAAGGCCAACCCAATTTAGAAAGTTCGCCAATAAACAACGAGCTTTGAGATATTCATCGCTAAAATTTTGCCTTTCTTCGATTAATTAAAAACCACGCGCTGAAAGCGTGAATGAGGTTGTGCTGATATTGATGCGTAGAAGAATGATACACTAGTTTCTGTCCCCTCGTCACTAACTCGACAGCGTGTCTTCGGTGGACTCGCCGGCGCCACACATCAAGACGACTAAGTCTCTATTCTATGTATTATTTTCATAACGCGGTTTCTGAATCAAGCGAAGAAAGGCAAACTTTTACGATACATTTCGCGAACCTCGTTGCCTTTTCGCGAATTGTCGAAATTGTGTTTGCCCTTAACAATGACTCCTTTTAAAACTGCAATCGCACCATGGCCAATTAAGCCGTTAATAAACAAGTTAACTAACAGATTTTGGTTAATTGTTAAACATTTCAACGGTTATTCACCCATTTATTGTCCACCGAGCCCTACAGATATAACGAAAGACGGCATCCACATATCTGCCACATCTTTTTTTTTTTTTTTTTTTTTTAAATATGTGAAGTTCTGTAAAGAATAAAACAAAAACACCCTGTATGTCTGCGTGAACCAGATAAGCCCCCTGTGGAACCATGGGTCTTTCCCTTCGAATACCCAGCTCAGGCGAGACTTACCTGGTTATCAGAAAGCAGCTGTTGGTTAAATGTATTGTTATGAGCGTGTGGGTTTCAGATGGTTTACCCTCAAGAGGATAATGCGCTGCATATTGTAACCATGTATGCGCTACACATTGTAACCATTATTTCAATGCCGTGCTGTAAACTATTACAACTTTTTCCTTGCCTGATCTACAAATGCTCATGTTTTCTGCTCAAAATGATGTGAAATAGTTGCTTGTTTTCTTTGAATGTTGTAAAGCATTACTTGTTCAGCCCACGTTAACTCAGTTTTTGGACTTAAGTTCAATGTTAAAACGCGTGATAAAAATTGTCACGGCTTATGAGCCATTTCTTACAAGTGAACGTCGGGTGGTCCTCGGATGGTCGTGGCAGTCATGAAGAAATAAAAAACTTCTCACCCCTTTGCGACCGTCGCTTGGGTGGTTGGTCGCATAAATGAACACAAGAATGAGTGACAAGTGAAGCGAGCTGATTAAGGTCAAGAAAAAGAAGACGGGCAGAAAAGAAGACAGAGAAGTTAACCTAGGGTTTTAGAACATACTAAAACAACCTCGGACTTTAGTATGTGCGGCCGTTTCGTTCCATTACAAAATAAGATAAAAAAAAAAAAAAAAAAACTACTTCCAAGTTTTAGATATCCCCGCCAAATATCTAATGTTTGGCCTTTTGTAACAAAGGCAATGGGCATTTCATTTAAAATGCTCACCATCCCACGAACCCAAAGTCGCAGCTAATTCTACGCTGAAACAACTTGCAATCCGCTTCTTTAAAGTCGCAATTGTTTTTATGTAAAGGAAGGGTAATGTAGCTTGTACCGTCCAATACATTGAAGCATCATGTTGCTAACGATCGTGCCGCAGCGTAATTGATGCCGCGGTACGACCGCTGGCAGGTCGTAGCTGTATCAGAAATCCTATGTGCACTCCACCAAAGCGGCACCAAAGATTCATATTTTCGCGCGTGCAGCCGCGCATGCGCACACCTTCTGGATAACGCGCCGGTGTCGACACCTGTCGCGATCAATACCACGCGCTTCAGGCGAGCCACTCCGGTCCCAACACTACCCAAGTATTCTAGTACACTGTAGCTTGGGGTGATGACATCTGGTCATTTTGTTTCGAACGCTTATTTTTATTTTTTGTTCCGAAGCGCGTGTCCCTGCACGCGCTCGTGGCGCTGACTGTGCTACGGCGACATTTTGTTTCCTGCGATTTCTTTGTATTTTCCCTGTGAGCGCGTGCTGTCGGCATCGGGTATTACAAACGATGGCATCACCCTAAACAGAAGGACATCGAGGCACCCTAAGTTTCCCAACTGAGGGTTTTAGTAACGTTGCCGTTGTACTGTGTCCACAGCGATAGCACTGCTGTCTCAGCCTGTCTGTGGCGGGAACCTTTTACGACATGACAAGGGCGGGCGCTCTTGCCAGTGCCTCGGGTAGGTACCATATTAAAAAAAAATTAGGAAGTTGGTCCTGAATGAAATTAAGTCACTTCTGGTGTGCTGCGCTGTGCACTGCTTAGGGCACAGCACACTGCACAATCTCCCGCGTTCCAGTTTTCTTTTAGTGGTTGCTTGGCTTGGTAACTTTGGCTAGGTGGCGCAAGCCACCGTCTAATATAGAGGTCCAGCCATATTTATCTACTCATCCATTCGTACTAAGCACCTCGTTGGTTTAAAATTGATAATCGACGACAACAAAGGCGACACTTTAGTTCGAAATTTGTTTTGTCGGTCGCCGCTCAAGTACTCAAAACAAAAAAAAACAAAATTACAGTACCGTTCTAGCGTGCCGTCCCTTTCGTTTCAGCGCTCGAACAGAGATTTCCTGCCTTCTACTCCTCGAACTCCACTGTACCCGAAGTAAGTTGCAACCGATAACGTTTTCTGCGTAGTGTTCGCGACAGACACGCCTCTACTTGTGAGGTTGAGAGCTTGAAACTACGGTTGAAACCCCTGCCCTCGTATAAAGTTGTCGCACCCTGCTTCCTCAGCGGAACCCCATTCCCGGAGACAGAGCTTCGTGAAACGGCTCCAAAGCTGGTGCTCGAAATTAGCCGCCGTTTTGAAGTAGGTGGAGCTACCCGTGGCCTGTGCCCGTGTCTACTTCACAGAGCGGTGTCTCTGTCGGTAGAGGCGGCATGCTTGATTTGTTCCGTCGAAACATAGGGAACAGAGATCGGCTCGGAATTTTTCGCTCCGACTTGACCCCGAACCTGACCGAACCCCGCCCGAATAAGTACATAGTTCAACCCGTACCCTGTCCGAGCTTGACCATTTTTCTCCAAGATCTACAGGGTGTCACAAAAGAAAATTTACACGGTCTTTTTTACCGCAAAAATAAACTAGGCATCGCCGAACGCTCATTCTCCGCCCAAAGGTAGAGCTAGAGGTTACAACCAGATGCCAAAGTTTCAGCCCGATCCGTTAACTTAATCAAAAGTTATAAGTGATTTTCTGAAAATTTCAATAGGAAAACTGAGCCCATTTTCGCCCGTTTTCGGTTTCTGGTGCCATAGAGCCCCATGGGTTCGAAAACTCCGTCGGCCGCCATTTTCCCATTGAAATTTTCAGAAAATCACTTATAACTTTTGATTAAGTTATCGGATTGGGCTGAAACTTTGGCATCTGGTTGTGACCTCTAGCGCTACCTTTGGGCGGAGAATGAGCGTTCTGCAATGCCTAGTTTATTTTTCCGGTCAAAAAGACATTGTAAATTTTCTTTTGTGACACCCTGTACTTTCGGTTCAAGGCCTATCCAAACAGGACACTTCGGAAATCCTGAGGCGACACGACTCCGTCAAAAATCGTGGAAGTCGAAGTGTCCAGCAGTCCTATGTCTGTTTGAACTGTACCAAGCAAACATCACTATTTTCGTCCTCGCTTAATCTTGCTCCAGGGTGAGGTGTTTTTTTTTACCTTTGCGTTCGAAAAACTACCCGCGTCCAGCGTCGCTCTATCTGTGTTATTACGTGGCACGACCCGCCGGAACGTAGCTCGTTCTAGTTGGGTAAGATAAAAGTTAGAACACAGCCCTTACCTTTCCTGTTTTCAGGACTTGAAGACCAGCGGAGGGCTTGAGTGAATGGCCGATAACCAACAGAGCTTGTGAGTGGCTGTCCAGACCCATGTGATGAGCATGCTCAAGCCCCCGTGAAATACACGCTCGAGATTCGACAAAAAAAAAAAAAAAAACTTTCTCCCTGGCAAAAAAAAAGAATAAAGAATATACCCAATTCATACGGCAGCGTAAAGGTACCTTTAGCACAGGTACCTTTAGTAAAGGGAGCTGGAGATTGTGATCACACAGCGCATAAAGGTCCCTTTCGCTAAGGGAAATCCTGTCTTAAACGGAGCTCGCCAAGCTCCCTTTACAGCTACAGGGAGTAGCCTCGGACCCACAAACTCAAAATAATATTGCAGATATATAAATATATCTTGTTTAATGCATTCTAACAAATTGAATATATATATAAGTATCAAATTATGAAATGATTTTGAACACAAATGTGATGGAATAATACATTAACGAGGAACGTATATAGCAGGTAGCAGCCGCGGCACGTGGAAAACAATGTCTGCTACGAACCGGAACGCGATGGACCACTGCGAGCTATTTTTCGAGGTTGTAGACGAGTTGTCCGTCTCTCCCGCCCAGGACCTTTTATCCCCGTCGTCGTCCATCCCTTTCGATGGCGTGACTGGCATAACCGTGAGACTGACGTGGTTCGTTTCTGCCGGGCACTATTCAGTTACTCCAGTGAGAACTTTGCCGAAAAATTGAGCTGCTAAACAGGAAAAGGTCGCCCACCTCGCGATGGAAACTCGTAAACGCAGATGATTTAGGGCCAGTGTGGCCACACGGGTCGAACGTTTCTTAGATTTAACAAAAAAAAATATAAAGTGCTGCAAAAAGCAAACACAACTAATATTTAAGTTTTAAATGTGTTATTTCACACACAATAATCAAAAACTGCGCGTCAAACCGATTTCGAGGAATAATTGTTTATCACGTGCATGCTCCTCTCGCGGTTTAGCAGGAATGCAATCGACATAAACTTAATGTGCTCCGTTTATTTATCGTGTGATCAAGAACGCCGTTTACTACAGGTACCTTTCGCTAAGGGACCTAAGCTAAAGGTACCTTTACGCTGCCGTGTGAATTGGGTATTAGACGACGTCACGATGCGGTTAATACCGCGCAGGATTTTCCCTATTTGAGTTTGTACTAGTTTCTACCAAATTTCCATCAAGCCATATTTTATTGCTATTGAAAACACTGTTCTAGGGTGGTCACAGGGTAACGGGAGTTCGGCCTGATGAGCAACGCTGTTCAGTTTATGATATAAAGTAAAGAAAATGTATCATGCTAAATCATTTCCAAGCTTCGTATTGTAGAATAATTTAATTTGTGTCATTTCCTAGTTCTTTTTAATGTACTTTTGGATGTGATTTACCCCATGCGTGAAACCAAACCAAAATTGTGGCCTTTAAATGATTCGGGTGTTTGTCAACCTGCCGGGTGTTCCGTCCAATGAGTGGCTGTAATCATGTCTTGTGGCACACCTGTGCACCATGCTTTTCCACAGTATTTGTGGAAAGCCATTTACTGTGCTCCACAGAAAAAAAAGCAACTACCGAATGATAAAGCCCAAAATATGGTTCACAAATTTGTTTCAAGATGTTATAGGCCTGTTTTTTTCAGCCAGGGGGCGCTATAGAACCCATTGGCGTCGTCGAGGCTCCACCATTTACTGGGACACTGACAGGGTATTTATGCTCGCCGAGGTTTTTAGTTGTACGTGACATATGAGAGCCCAACTACCCAGAACAGAATTTGCGGCTCGAAATTCGGTTTCTTTCCGCCCGAAAACCGCCGATCGAGAACTGGCCGGTTCGAGTCGCGCTCGCTCTCTTTTTCGTGGTCACGGGCCGTTTTCTAAGGTATCGAAAATGCTACAGATGTGGATCTTCAGCTCACTTGGCGGATGCTACATCATGCCCGGCACGTGCAAAGACCTGTAAAAAATGCGGTACACGTGGCCATTTTGCAGCTGTATGCAGAAAATCAGCAGCAGTGAAGACCACAGCTTCCATCAACGCCAAAGCACTGATGAACATTCAGGGATTGCCAGACATCCTGTACTGTGAAATGATCATAGCCGGCGTTGCACTCAAGCTACAGGTGGACACTGGCTCACCAGTATCCATCATATCTTCTGCACTCTACGATGCGCATTTTCGGCACATCAAGCTGGAACATTCGAACCTGGAGCTCAGAAATTACTCTAATGGGCTAATCAAGGTGTATGGGATGTTCACAGCCAAGGCATCCTTTGGGACCAGACATACTACAGGAACGTTTCATGTCACATCCGGCAAACCTCTGGTTGGACTAGATATCCTTAGGGGCTTGCAAATCAGGCTGGATATTGAAAAACATGCGTGTCACCAGCTCTCTGCCAGAGGTATACAAAATCCTCAGCAGTATACAGAGATGTTTCCACAACTATTCAAAGAGGGGCTGGGACACGTGAAAAATTTCGTTCACAAAGTCAAGACGCGATCATCGGTTGCCCCAGTGCAACAAAAACTTCGTCGTCTCCCTCTGACAGTACAAGACAAAGTCTCTGAGGAGTTGCAGAAGTTAGAGACAGCAGGGGTAATCGAGAAAATCGATGCATCAGAGTGAGAGAGAGAGAGAGAGAAACTTTATTGTAACCGAAGAGTGGAAGCTCTTCGATCTTAGCCCAGGTCCGGGCCTATGTAGCGGTGCCGGTCTCCGTCACCCATCATAGTTTGAATGTGATGAACGAGGGATGGCCACCACGACTTCTGGAGTTCTGGAGGGGGGGAGGACCATTCCTCCCAGCCGCTTGGAGTGAGGTCGTGGGGTAACTGGGAGAGGGATTCATGTCGACTTTGGTGGGCTGCTGGGCAGTCCCAGAATGTATGCTGGTTCGAGGGGTACCCACCGCAATGGGAGCAACTGAGGTGTCCTGGAGCATTGGCGAAGTAATGAATATACTGCTCGGTGAGTAAAGTGTGTGTTTGTGCTTTTCTAATGAGGGATGCCTCTTCTCTTGAATGTGTATATGATGGTGAGGGTAGAAAAGGGGAGATTCTTCGCCTGTCCTTAAGGATTTCTTTTCTAGCTTTATGCAGAGTTTTCCTTTCCACTTTTGGTTCATATTCACACTCTTTAGGCCAGGGTAGAGGGGGTCCCGGATTTGATTCGCGGGTGAGCTCGTGAGCTCGGCTATTCCCTCTCAGTCCCTGATGTCCTGGAACCCATTGGATCTTGATTTTTAGAAGCGGGTAGCTATGCATGTGTCGTTGTAGCTTGTTGTGAATGTATGTTGGTAAATCGTTATTCAGGATAGCTCTGCAGGCATCTTGGCTATCGGTTCTAATTATAGATTCTTTCTCATATTTCATGAGTTCAGTTATGGCTGTTGCTATGGCTAGCAACTCGGCGTGCATGGGCGTTGGGGCTCTCTGATACTTGCAGGTCAGTGTTTTATTCCGGCTCCATATCGCAATAGTGCAGTGCTCCGTGCTGTAGCTGGCGTCTGTATAATAAAATACTGCATTTGAGTGTTCCTCCTCGTTCTGGAGGCGTTTGACCCTATCTATTCTTCTCTCTATATCTCTTGTTTGATGCATATTCTTAGGGATTGGGTCAACTATAATTCTGGGTAGTTGGTCCCAAGGGGGGGCTTCCAAGGGGATGGAGTGAAGGTTTGTTACATCATAGCCGAGGTTCTGAAGGATTTTCCTGCCTTGGGTTGAAGTTTTTAGCCTTTGTTCTTGCCCAAGTTTGTGTATATCTATTCTATCATTTAGTGAGTTAAAGAGTCCTGTGGCCTCCACTTTATGGTTGGCTGCGTATCTGGGTACCCCTAGCGCCAATCGGGTGGCCTTTCGGAGTGCTGTTTCTAGTTTGGTGTGCTGTGTTTTGGTTAGTGTAATGTATGGCAAGTGGTACATTACTCTGGAGTATATTAACGCTTCGATAACTTTCCGCAGTTCGTGTTCCTTCATGCCTCTCTTCTGTCTGGTAATTCTCCGTAACATGGCAAGAATTTGCTCTATTTGTCTTGTTAGCTTGTTTATGGTAAGATTGAATTTGCCGTTATTTTGTAGTAGGTATCCCAGTATTCTTACAGAATTTCTCCGGGGTAATGGTTTCCCATCTATCGTTAGGTTTATCATTCCTCTGTACTCGGATGCTCTACTGGTTGTGTCCTGGGTAATCACAACGTATTCAGATTTTTCGGCTGAGCAAGTGAGTCCAATGGAGGATGCATAATCTTGGATGGTATCTATGCCCTTCTGCATTATTTCCTCTTGTTCTCCTGGAGACCCTGTGGTCGTCCATACTGTGATATCATCTGCGTATATGCTGTGTTCTAGTCCTTGTATGAGGTTCAGCTGTCTAGGTAGATTTTTCATTACTATGTTAAAGAGTGTTGGGGAGAGTATTGAGCCCTGCGGGGTTCCTCTTGTGATAGGGTGGCTGTCTGAGGTAAAGTCGTCCAGCTTAATCTTGGCCTTCCTGTTCGAGAGAAAATCTTTAATGTAGTTATATATTTTTCGACCGGGATCAATTTCTTTTATATTGTTTAGTATGGTGGTGTGCAAGACCCCGTCGAACGCTTTGCTCATATCAATCCCTGCAACCGTCCTGAGTTGCATCGAGCTTGGATTATCAAAAATATGTTGTTTAAGACGTAACATTGCATCTTGCGTGCTGACATGTTTCCTGAATCCTATCATGGTTTCTGGGAGGATATTCTGGCTTTCCATGTGCCATTCCAGTCTTCTGAGAACCATCTTTTCCATTACTTTTCCTACGCACGATGTTAGGGATATGGGTCTAAAGTTGTCAATGGAGTTGGGCTGTTTCCCTGGTTTTGGGATAGGAATGATTAGTGCCTCTTTCCATTGAGGCGGTAGACTGCCCTCGTTCCAGACCCTGTTGATTTCCTCAAGTAGGAGATCTAGATATTCATCTGGTAGGTTTTTTAACATCCCATACGTTATACCGTCCTCCCCAGGGGTGGTGTTGCGTTTGAAGCTGTTTAAGGCTACCCGTAGCTCCTCTTCCAAGAATGGTGAATTGATACCCTCAGCATCTTCGTCGCAATTATCCTCCGTCTCGACTGCCGAGGATGTTGCAGCATTTTGGATAGGATAAAATTTGTTTGCGAATTTTTCAGCTACTTCCTTAGGTCCTTCCTGATAGTGAAGACATAGTTTAGTTGTAGTATGTCTTGTTTTAGGCTGTCCTAGTAGTGTTCTAAGAATCTGCCATACTTTACGAGTATGCAGTTGGCCATTCAGTTGATCGCATGTTGTTAACCAATTTTCATTTGCTAGCTTGTTCGCGTATTCGTAGGCTTCCTCCGTCATTATCTGGATGGCTTTTTTCAGGCCTCTATTTGTTTTGTTTTGTTTTTTTAGTTTTTTGCAGAGTTTATTTCTTTTATCCCATAAATTGAGGAGATGAGAATCGACATATGGCGCGTCCTCGTTGCTCAGGACGTCTTTCGTGTTATGTTTATAACTATTACGTATGAAATTTAGTCCTTGGTTCCAGTTCATGTGTGGCTCTTTCTCCAAAGATTCTCTTAGTTCTTTTCTCATTTGATCCCATTTGGTGATTTTTATTTTCGTACCCTTAACATTTTTTTCTATTTCTTCTATGGATTTGAATGGTTACCTTCACAATGTAATGATCACTACCTAGATTTTCTAAGAGGTTCTCCCATTCGCAGTTGAGGTTCCCTCTAAACCAAGCTAAATCTGGAATGGTATCTCTTTCTATGCTGTTACCTTGTCGTGTGGCAGATGTGGTGTCGTTCATGAGGGTTAATTGCCTATTAGACAA
>JABSTQ010004520.1:0-120845 GCA_013358835.2 Ixodes persulcatus | reverse complement strand
AACACGGCTAAAGCACATTGAAAGGATAGAAGCATATAGCTTTGGTAGCATAAAGAACTATTGAGTCGGCTAAAAAATCTTTAATTCTTGCGAATCTGTATATTTAGGAACGCACACCACTTTATAGCCGGCTCAAGCACATTGAACAGTCGCGGATCCATAGCATTAAGGACATACATTTTGCTAAAGCTCGCCAAAGGAAACTGAATAGTCGCCAGTTTATAGCTCCATTGGCACATAATATTCTATAGCCAGCTATTGAAATCTGAATTATTTAGATTCTATAGCTTTGAAGAAAGATTATTCTGTACGCATCTATAGCGTGTTTGATGGTTTTTCATGGTTAACCATAGAGGGCCATATACGGTGATGGCTCACCCTAGGTTTTTGCATAGACATCCATAGACCATTTCAGCATGAGATTGGCTCCGCCAGTCCATTATTGGGCAGCTTATACCTGCGTATATCCAATATTAATGAGCCATTGGCTATGGTAGTACAACATTGAGCATCCTACGCCAGCACATCAGCAATATTAGAAAAGGTTTGGCTTTGACAGTTCAATATTAACCAGCTTAGACCAGCGTATGCATCCAATATTTGACAGCCATTGACTCTGACAGTCCAATAGTGTACAAGTTATGCCGGCGTATATGAAATATTGGAAATCTATTGACCCCAACAATATAATATTAGACAGCTTATTCCGACGTATATCTAATATTGGAAAGCTCTTTACTTTGACAGTTCAATATTGAACAGCTAATGCCGGCGTAATGCCGGCGTATAGCCAATATAAAAAAGACATTTGCTCCGACAGTCTAATATCGGGCAGCTTATGCCGACGTATATTCAATATTGGAAAACTATTGAATATGACAGTCTAATATTGCATAGCAAATGCCAACATAGAGCCAATATCAGAGCCAGCGGCTCCGGCAGTACTATATTGACAGCTTCTGCCGCCGTATATCTAATATTCAAAAGCCATTAATTTGGACAGTCCAAAGTTGGATAGCTTATGCCGGTGTATATCTAATCTTGGAAAGTCATTAGCTTTGACAGTCCAATATTGGACAGATTATGCCAACATATATCCTATATTGGAAAGCCAGTGGCTTTGACAGTTCAATATTGAGCAGCCAATGCCAACGTATCACCAATATTGGAAAACCATTGGCGCTCATAGTCGATTATTAACCAATGTGATTCCAATATTGGTAAACATATCGCTCAATTTGGCCAGTGCTGGGCCTTATTTTTTTAACATCATATCCTATGTTGGCCCAATACTGTGTTCTGCCTGGGATCCGTCGAATGATAGATTGTTGAAGAACACGCACGTCCGCGTGACGCAGTTCTTGTGTCCAATGCGCGAGGTGGGGTCGGCTGACGTGCTTCGGGTACCACGGATGTAGCGTACTAAGAATACTTAGAGGTTTCGAAGGAAATTAGATGCCAAACAGTACACTAAGTTTTAAAATGTTTGTACTGAAATGCAGCTGGTTTATGACTTTCTACCCTCCTTTCTTGTTGCTCACTGAACGATATGTGATGAGTAAAATCCCATTGTAAAATCATTGATCAAAGCCCAAAATTCATATCATGTCCCCTTTAAGATTTAGACATTTTGTTTTTTGTACGGCCTTTGTGTTAACTCTAACTTTAATGGGCAACATTTTGATTTTTGACGAGGCAATACGTGTGGCATTGCGCGGCATCTGTGCTATACTTACGAATATTGAATAACTTTAATTTACACGATAAAAATCCATTCCAGATCGAGCACCTTATTGTTTGTGTTACCAGAAAAGTTGGGGAAACTCGGATGGTGAGAGCCACCTTTTGTTTAATGCCATTATAAAAAAACGCACACACTTGAATTCGTTACTCTCACGCACTAGCCTTCTGCTCGTTTGACTGATTTTAATTAATCACGTAATACCATGAAGGCATCGGGTAATTGTGATCTAGAAAATATACACCACACCACTACACACTCAAAGAATAGCCTTTTGACGCTCAGCTATCCATGACATTTTTTTTTTTTTATCGAAATAAACAGGCGACACATAGTTGTGACTGAGCGACCGCCATCTTCATCAAATAAATTAAACTGGTCATTCCCCTTTCTACTATTTTAAGTACCTTGCTGAGCAGATCTTGTTAGCGGCTGAGTGCTGAATAATAATAAAAAAAACTCCAACGGTTAAAGGATTTATAGAATATATTTACCGGTTTGAAGCTTTGCCTGAAATTACAACCGGGTTTACAAAACGCGCAGTTTTGTCCCAACTTTTGCTAAAAGTGCTTTCGAGATGTGCATTACATGAACTTATTTCCTCCACTGAAACTTTTCAAGTCTCATTTCTCCAGATGGTGTGTAACACGCCCCTCGCTTTGATAGGGTTTCTTCGTCCAGTTATCTGAGAATACAATGTAAGAAAATCCTTAATAAGTATAATTTCGTAAACAGGACTATATGAAAATATTATATTGGCCGTAACGTAGCAAAATCGAGTATAGTAATTTCGTTCGTTAGTTCGTTAGTTAGTTAGCTAGCTAGCTTGCTGGTTAGATAATTATATATATGTTTAATAATTTAGTTACTTAAATGGTTAGTATGTTAGTCAGTTCGCTTGTTTGTTTTTAGTGTACTTACTAGCTTTTGTATCAATTATGTTCCTGTTTATTTGGTAATTGTTCATTGATTAATATTTATATTTCTTTTTTTTTACGAATGACTTAACGTTTCAGCTGGGGCATAAAACACACGAAAACATACAAGCGTTGAAACAAAATAACGGCATAAAGGTATCAAAAAGTGAAATGCAATTTAATATATGTTAATCTTCATACGGGTAACTTATAAAAAAAACTGTAATTGGCATATACAAAATCTACTAGTCGGGCCTATTATATTGCGTTTATCGGTTCAGTTTCCCGGTATAAGAATGAGGTGCAGGACTCTTCATAGAGGCAACGGATGTTAATCTAAGCGAGAAAAATATTCCTTTTGAAATTGGTGAAACGAAATGCAGATTCCTTGCTGTCTCCAGCAAAAAAAAAAAAAAAAAGAAAGCTGCGGCGAGTGCCGAGACGTTGAACACCCTGCTGCGCGCAGTAATTCTTCGGTTAATTCAGCGCAATGATTTTTTTTAGCTAAGCTTTCCCGAGGGATTGGAGTGTTTTCGGAGATTCATTTTCCCGCCCCACTACGCCCTCCGCAATGAGGGCGACCCTACTTCGCATGAACCCCGCTAATCTCGCCTGCAAAAACCGTTGCTGAAAGGCAGAGACGATCGGGGAAAATTCCCTATTGTCGCTAAATATATGGCGTATACATTTGCACGCTAAATTTAGCAGAGAAACTTTGTTTTTCCAGATAAGTGCAGGAGAAAAAAAAAAAAAACTTTTCGCTAATCTTTGGGGTCGTGGCGGGCAAGTATGCGAGTCATTTCCAAGCTAATTTTAACCAGCACGATTCTCTCGCTAAATTTAGCGAGAATTGTTCTCGCTAAATTTAGTGCGAAAAGTTTCTCCGCGTGACGTCACGCGACATCATGACGAGATTGGACACTATGACCGCACGTGATACTGGGATGTAACGTGCTCGCGGTGTGTTACGTGTTTTTCAGGACGTTACACACATGACGCTTAGACATCACGTCACGTGACGCTGTGACGTTATGTTAGGTGACGTCACGAAGGCATGGAACATAACAACG
This sequence comes from Ixodes persulcatus, assembly GCA_013358835.2. NCBI lineage: Eukaryota > Metazoa > Arthropoda > Arachnida > Ixodida > Ixodidae > Ixodes > Ixodes persulcatus. Next base: position 117,117 of record JABSTQ010004520.1, on the reverse strand, counting down.
TCACACAGCATTATGACATCGGGGACATTGTTATGTCATATAACAGTGACACCACATGCCACGACCTTCGTACATAAAACACATGTCAATGATTCGCTGCAAAACCTCGCCTTGTTAAGACGCTTGAGGCAAAATGCAGCTAGCCTTCTAAAATAGAACTAGGATTGAAATATCTCGCTGTCCTAGCCATGTCACATCAATAATGTTAGAAACATTGACCTTGCTGGCTGCGATTTTGTCGGATAGCGCAAATTAGTTTGGAAAGTGTGAATATCGGGGGATCCAATTAAATAAAAACTACAAAAAGTTATTTGGAGCTACACTTACAGGGGAATAAATTTATATTATTTCTCCTTGTATGTATTACTCCTTCGAGGTTGCTGTTGTTTTATTCCTTTGTTTTTTTCGCAAACAGTATCTGTATAAATTTCTAAAAAAACTAATATTCAGCAAAAACAAGCTACTTGAAAACAAATCTTTCTATCTATCCATTTTCTTTATTTTAACAGCACACTTCGGACTACGTGGCTCTTCAGGGTCACCTGGGTGACTACATGGTTCGTACATTTTAGCGAATCCTTTAATCATCTGAAGTATAATATTGTTTAGCCATTTATGGTGAAGTCTCCGCTTTTTTAAAGTAGGAGTTCTACTGACAGCAATAGTAAACGAGAAAAAACTTGAACAAAACTTGAGTATAGATTTGTGTTATTGAATGTACTTAAAAAGGCCTGCCAGTCAGAGAGGCAACTGACTTGTGGAAAACAACATTATCAATAATTTGGGCTTGTCTTGAACTTTAGTATTTAGAGTTTGACGCCACTGTGTGTGTTAGTAGACACCCCACGAAATAGTGATCTGCCTATTTTTCCTGAATCACAGCAGATTCCACATAGACACCTGGTGCTCGTATTAAAATATGGTCAATGCAAGAAGGAACTTTGTTCCTAAACTTTATTCTCGAGTTAGGGCATCAACAACATATTCTAAGCCAAAGGTTGACAATATTTTAAGATAGCCGCATACGATAGAACTGGCTACGTTCATTCTGTCTACATTCAAGTCACACACCAAACAAAGTTGCAGTATGGAAGATAATGCGAAGAGAGTTGCCTGGCAGTGCATTTAGAGGCATTCGAAGATTTTCTGAAGGAGGCTTGTAGAAACATAACAGAGAAAGTGACAAGGTGGAATTGTCAAGTTTGATAGATAGATCTTCGATTAAGAAAAACCTAGATTAAGGGGGAAACGCGTCACATTTGATGTACAACAACCGCAATGCTTTTAAGGCCACTTCGATTTGAACACGTGCAACAAAAGTTGTAGTCTTTGAGAGTGAATTGATAAAGCATAGAGACTTAGACAATAATTTCCGTAAGTATAAATATATCGACATGAAACATCATGTTTTGTACCATTATGAGAAAATGATCCCAATATTTTTGAAGGCTCCGGATATTAACATGCAAACATGTAAAAGTCGCACCTTTTGTTTTATCTATCAAGGTTTGAAAAGACAAAATATTATTACACTGGAAAAAGGTGGCTGTCATAGCTTAAACAATTTTCGCAGTATCCCTCATAGAGTTGATCCGTAGGAGAAGTGACCCTTCAGTTTTTCTTGCATAGATGTGTGCATGTTTTACCCAGATATTCTTGTAATGGCTTTCTTTTCCCTTGTTCCTCGCCAGCAAGAAAAGCTCACGGTTGGAACGAGTGAGATTGTCATTAAATAATAGTTTGAATTGACTGCCGACGTTGCCTGTTGCCTTAGTCGCCCACGGCATCTCATCCATTGCTGTTTGAGGGCAACCGACACAAACCTGACTAGTATCAATGAAGCAGTGTTTGGTTTGTCAGCCTTCTTAGGGGGTAGACTTTGGACGGAAAGAACATTCGATGGCGTAAACTGCGACAGGCTGATGTTAGAGGCTAGGTCAAAAAGAACCATGTTCAAGTTTTATTTTGACGTGGAAGGCATGCCTTGAATTTCAATATTAGGTAAGCGATGTTGTTGCTCGGTGTCATTCAGCTCTGCCTGAAGCAGGTTAATGGCACTTGCCTGCTCCGTTATTGTGTTTTAGAGTGACTCGACTTCCTCCCCAAGGTCCTTGGTTACGTTTTTGCTTGGTGACAGCAGTGAGAACCGAGTCGTACTGAGCACTCAGGATGACACCGGAGTCCTGGACCTCTTAGACGGTTGTCCGCAGCAATTCAACTGTGGGTGTCAAGGCCAACAAGGCATAAACCTTCGCTGGAAGCGTGAGAAGCGAATCAACGTTCTGTTTTAACGACAGCAGTACGTTTAGCTTTTCTTTGACGGATGCTATCTGCGCGGAGGAAGAGTAAGGTTTATCCTAAGATATAGCCTCCACGTTTCCAGTGCCATTTCGGTTGTCCCTGCTGCGCCAAATCTTGCAGCGCCACTTTTCTCGTTTAGCTGATCCCATCGTCATAAAGGTAGCCTCGGCAATCCCGACTAATTGGCCCAACTGAAGAGAACTATGGCCCTCCACGCCCTACGGAAAAATCCATTTGGTACCTATATGAAAGTAAACGGGTTCATACCGGTAACCGTTTAGCTATACCGGTTACCAGTTTGTCAAAGGGGTCGTCCGTATGGCTCAAAAGGGTCCCCCGTATGAGCAATTACGGCCGCCTATTTGTGCAAACAGGTCACTCCTTTGGCAAACGGGTCACTCGTCTGATCAAATGGGTCACTCGTTTGAACAGAGTTATCGCGCGTTTGCTGAAACCGGCGACCATGTTGCAAAGACGGGTGACCGGTGGCCGGCAAACTGTAGCGGTTTAATCAAACGGCTCTCCGGAGCCCGTTTGATACTGAACGAACCGATCGGCGACATGGGCACGCCTCTTTCAGCCGTGGCAGCCTGTTTCCGAAAAGCCGCGGGAGCGCCGGTTCATCGGTTTACAATCGTCCACGTAATGCAAGTAATGATATTTATATTTTGATTGCGCTGATGTTCGCTTATACTGGAACTGCAATAAGCGATTTTTTTTATACGTAAACGCGCGACATTGGCGAGCCGATATTTTTGACAGAACTTTAAAAATGTGGCGTTCTTTGTTGCCTCAATTTACTTATTCAGCTCGAATCTCTCGCGCAGAGGACGTGACCGCGTGAAAGTATATATTTCTAGACTAAATTTCACCTCAATTCAAGACTCAACGAAGGTAACGCGCGAACACGTGGCTGCAAGAACACCGAGCATTGCAAGGGCAGGCCCGCCGTTGCAGCAGTCAAATAACGAGCTCGCGCTGGGTGCCTTTTTGGCTCGGGTGCAAGCCGAGCTTCTGGCCGACGCCATTTCCAGCGTTCCAGCGTGCTAAAATGCGCGCGTTTCGCCGGCATTCCGAGGCTGCAAACGCGGCGTGCAGTGGCAATTCGAAGAGAGGAGGAAAACGCGTGTACAACGGTCGGTGCACCCTCTCCCCTAGCATTGACTGCATCGCCACAAAAAGCCAACCGCAAGTTTTTTTTTACAGAATGCATGAGGAGAGGGTAGGGTAGGGGGGGGGGGGGGCTGTGTCCTGCTCCTTGACCTCGCCGTCGCCCCATTCCCTCCTCTCTGGTGAGCTCTGTCACGTGACCAGAGAGAGGGGAGGGCACGCTACACGCTGATAACTTAAGCATAGACAGATTTCAGATCCGACAGCGCGCGCGTTGGCAGTCGATTTTTTCTTTGTCTGCTTGTTGTCGGTTTCAACTTCGTTTGTCCTGCCTGCTTCGATCTGCCGCCTTTTCCTGCGGTCTTATTAGGATGTCTCTCGACAACGTACGGGATGTGCACCAAATGTTCGAAACGTCCTACGCGTATATCGGCAACAAGCGATTCTTCAAAGAAGTCAGGAATCTTGCGGTTTGTTTGGGTTCGGCAAATGACAGCGTGTGCGCCGCATCGTGTTTAAACTTCAAGGAGCCTTCCTTCTCGTTTTTTCGTTTGTGTGGTTGTCCTGCTTTGACCGTGTCGACATTTAGCTTTTTACATCTTTCAAGTCCGCTGTTATTATGGTAGGTGCATTCCTACCTACTTGTTAGCAACGATTGACCGCTCTTCTACGGGTACACGTCGAAGATTATCTATAGAATTATGCAGAGTCTGTCAGCCGGGAGAATAATTTTTCCGAAAGTCTGCCAGTATAGTCTAGAATTACTTCGGTTTTCGTTTGCTTTGCAATCTTCTCAGTTGTATAAAAGCTTAGAGTGCCTCTTCACATTTCACAGATCGCTTGCACGTTTGTACTTGTCTGCCGGAATAGGCTGTAAGAAACTTTTATGAGAATTGAAAACAATTTGTTGTGTCTGTTTTTCTGCCCATTTGCAAGCAACTGCGCGAGCAAATTTTTTCTACGTGTTTCCTCCCTGTTATAAATAGGCTGATGAGTTTCGGGATGTCTTAAATTATTTTAAGATAGCCAACCTTCCGGACGATACCCATTTAGGGCTAGCAAATAATTTGCCTATCCGAATGGCGCGTTCAAATGTGTGGTCGCGTGGCTGGTCGAACGGGCACCCGTATTGAACGAGCACCCGTATCCAACGGGCACCCGTATCAAACGGGCACCGTATGAAACGGGTACCCGTATCAAAGGGGTGCCGTTTCAAAGGGGTACCCGTATCCCATAATCACGTTTCATTCAAACAGATCGACAAGTTTGCCACCTGTTTAATTCAAACGGGTCGACCAGTTTGCCACCCGTTTGAATTTCAAAGTTTTTTTTTTTTTTTTTTTTTTTTCAGTAGGGTGCATTTCATACATCTACCACCCGTTGGCACACACATAGCACACATGCCGCATGCAAAAGGTGGGGACATAATGGAGACCGGAAGCTTCAGTTGACGAGAGACAGCGAAGAGGAAAAAGATAGAATTACTGGAATATGAAAGTATTGGCTCAAAGGAAGAAACCTGAAGGCACACAACAACATATACAAACACCACAACACATATAGTGATGAAGGCGCTGATGATGATGCGTAGAAGTCTGGTTGAAGAGAAAATCAATGGAGAGCCGTATGTGCTTTGGTCCGCAAGTGGTCTCGCTATGATGAGACCGACCATCGGCATAATATCGGTGATCTTGCAGTCGACTGAGTAGTCGCCCCAGTCGATCTCCCCACCTGGTGTAGATGGAAAAATGTCGCCAAGATCCTGAATTCGACGAAGCCATAGAGAGCCGAGGCAAATATTTAGCAGCGGTGAAACGGCCTTCCAAACCATGAGACTTCTGTCTTTTCATATGTTAATCATAATAATATTATTCATAATACTAATAATATTTATTCCGCTTTCATGTTTGTTTTCGATATTTTCGGGCCGGTCAAAGCCAAGGTAGGCTTGTAGTGCATGACCAGGAAGAGGCAGTAAGTCCTTATATTCATACATATTTAACAAACTAACACAGATAAACAATCATAGTTGTCCGGGGGGGGGGGGGGGGGCGGCGGGCAGTCAGTCGCTTTGTAGATGGCAAGGATAGAGATAGTCAATCACAGTAGACCGGCAGGAATATTATAGACATATGCAGAGGTGCATAGGGATACGTACAGAGTATACATGTAGAGATATATACATGCCACGGACAGAGATAGTCAATCACAGTGGACCGGTAGGAACACTATAGAGAAATATACATGTAAAATAAAAAAGGTTCCGACAAGGTTGTCAAAATAAAGGTTAGAAAACATTAACGACTAGTTCAGGTAGAGTCCAATCAATTAGGAACTTTTTTTAGTTGCTTTTTAGAGGCAAGCGTAGAAATATCACCAGGAAGTGAATTAAATATTTTTGGAACATAAATATCACGAGTATCTTGTCCGTTGCGAAAATAAAAACGAGGTAAAACATTGCGAGGAAAATCTGTTAGAACTCGAGAGGACATGAATGTTTTTTTTTAATCATCCATCCAGGACTGGCGCAAAATTACTCAATTCACGAAGAACTTTTGGAAGGAAGATAAACCAAGATACTCAAAGATACTTCTGCATTCTGTCAAAACACAGTTACACGCCTCGCTCTTTAGTAAGTCCCGCAGAATATTATGGATTTGTACTTGCCATCTTATGGGACAATTGGAAAAAATAGTGATTCCATATCTCAAAACGCCGTATGCAAGACTGCTGGCAATAGCTCTGCGCACACAGATTGGAGCAAGATATCTAATGGTGCAGAAAAGCCAGGCAGTACATCTGAGTTTGCTACAAATATAGGACAGGCGGGTGTTCCAAGCAAGGCCGCTGTCAAAATAAACGCCAAGGTATTTAACTGAATTGACCTAAGAACCCGCCGTACAGGAAGACGAAGTACAATAAGAAATATAAATGAACAGAGGAATGTTCGTCATAGTTTGTTTAAAGGATTTCTAAAGCATACTAAAGTAGTTTTGAGGCGTTAACTTTGATACAGTTGTCACGAAACCAGTTCATTGCAGGGAAAGCAGCTTGTTGTGTTTTACAGGCTGATGTGTAGTTGTTGTGGCACGCGACTAAAACTGTAACTTCCGCATAATGAAATATATGACAATTTAAGACGTTTTCTACAACATCATTCACATAAATATGAAACAGTAAGGGAGAGATTATATATCCTTGTGGAACACCGCATGTAAAAGACACCTGTGTACTCATTTTTAGACCTCCCAGAGGAACAACCTGTGAACGATTATAGAAATGCTTTGTAAGAGGGGTGTGAAAATTGCCACGAAATCCCAACTTGTGCAATTTCTGAAGCAATATACCGTGGTCGACCGAGTCAAAAGCTTTAGAAATATCTAAAAATAGGGCGCAACTGTATAGATTATTGTAAAAAGCAGAATAAAGGAGGTAGAAAAATGATTTTAACAATGAAACAGCTCCAAGACCCTGTACAAAGCCGAATTGTCTCGGTGAAATTACTGAGAACTTATTGAGAAATCCTGACATAGTCATTAGCAGGTGATTTCCAGAAGCTGACCAATGACAGGCAATATTGAGATTGATCGATAGTTTTCATATTTGTCTTTTTAACCCTTTTTGAATAAAAGTTTAACAAGTGCTGTTTTCAAGGTTCTTGGAATTACACCGGTGGAATTACACCGGTCGTCATGAAACCGTTTAGCACGAATAAAAGAACAGTAGTTCAAGCCGCAAAATTGCGTCGTGGAATTCTTATCGATATGCCATCAATTCCGTTTGGTTTCGTTTCTTCGGAGCTAAACACCAGAGAATGTAGGTCAACATCAGTGATGGTTGGTAAAAGTGCTGATTCACAAATTAAATTCTTTAGGCTGCAAACGCCGAGAGAAGCCCCCGCAGAGGGCACCTGTGAAAGCAGGTGGTTGGTGAGTGGAGTCACCACGGACCCCGAGCCATGCGGGTTCGCCCACCCACGTCTGGCTATGCGTGGCTTTCCCGTGTCCGGGGAAAAGGCATCCTGGTGGTTGAGTCGTGCCCGGGTAGGTTTGGACCCTCCGGGGTAACACGGTTGAGGCAACAAACCACTTCGGCCACCGCTTGACGTAGACGGGTGTCCTGGCTTGGCCCGACCAGAATGATTCAGTCAGTCGCCACTTCTACTATCCCCTCCCTTCTTTCACCCTTCTCCTTCATTTCATTCTCCTCGTTTCTCTTCTTGCCTTTTTCAACCCCTTTGGCGGCAAGGGCTAACCTTGGGTGGCGACCGACCCCTAGTCCAGAACCACACTTGGTTATAGTGCCAGGGCAGTGCTAATAGCGTAACGTCTCCAGCAAAGCCCTTTTTGTTATGGTGCGTTACCTATTCCCTCGTTGGGCTCCGTGGTGGGCAGCACACCACAGGTTCTGAACACTCTCTGCCTCTTATGGCTGCCCCTCCTCCTAAACCCAGCTCACGATAGCCCTGGAAAAGGCGCTGCCTTGAGCACAAAACCATTGAAAATGACCCTCCTGCGGAAAACTGTACCAAGTTCTTTGTTGTTCATTCTTTAGATGAACAAAAACCCGTTGAAAGGATATCTCCTTTTGTTATGTCGAAGGTCCTAAAACATCTTGTCGGGTTCTGCTATAAGGACAAGAAACTGCACTCTGGAGACCTCCTTGTTGAGGTGGATACAAAAATTCATAGCGAAGCATTACGCAAGCTCACAAACATCGTCGATGTGAAAGTGTTGGCGAGTCCTCACCGAATACTCAACACCATTCGTGGAGTTCTATCTGAAGACGACCTTTTGGAAACGAGCGAAGAAGAACTTCTTGAAGGACTTAAAGGCGCCGGCGTCCCTATTGAAAAAACAGCAAGAATATCAAGCTGGGCAAACTGGTTTAGCTGGTTTTTAAGCTGGTTCAAGCTGGTTCGAGCTGGTCTAGGTAGTAATCAAGCTGGTTCAAGGTGGTTCAAGCTGGCTCGAGCTGGTTCAAGCTGGCAATGGCTATCAGCCATCGGCCAAGCATTGGCCAATGAATGGCTACTCTTTGGCCACTGGCCACAAGACCAACCCCAGCCAATGGCCATTGCTTGGCCCAATTTCGTGCTGCTTGGGCAGCTTGTGCTGGGCATGCTGGAGCAATAACCCAGCATGAAGCTGGGATGCTGCGACCAGCTTGTGCTGGTTTTTTATATAGGGGTTGTCGCTGTAAAACGTATCACGTTCTGTAAAGATGGCAAAGAAACTCCATCAAGGCACGTCATCCTGACCTTCGAGAAACAAGCCCTCCTCGCAACAGTAAAAGCAGTCTACCTCAACTGCCGCATTCGTACCTACATCCCCAACCCGCAACGATGTTTCCGCTGCCAACGATTTGACCACGGATCACGGAGTTGCAGAGGAAGAGAGACCTGTGCTAAGTGCGGAGGTAAGGAACATGTCGCTGACATCTGCTACGCGGTGGCCCGCTGCAATAACTGCAGTGGACCACACCCAGCCTACTCCCGCACCTGTCCCCTGTGGCGAGAAGAAAAAAGAGTTCTTTCGTTAAAAGGCAAGGAAAATATATCATACCCAGACGCTAAGAAAAGGTTGTCTTTCCTGTCAAAGGGGGGTTATGCCGATGTGGTGCGCAGGGGCTCTGCACCACGCTTGGAGTCAAGGGCCACCCAGGTCTCCGCGGAGATGCTGGTGGGGGCCCTCAAGGCCCCAACCCCAGAACAGAGGCAGCAGCTTCCTCAAACACCCCGAGGGAGCACTCACGCTGCCCCCTCACAGAGTGCGACGGCGGCCGCCGTGCCCACTGTCTCTCCTGGGCTCTCCCCGAGGGAGAAGGAACGAAGCTCTCGCTCCAACTCGCTTGAGAAGGGCTCTTCTTCTAGGAAGCGGCGTGACTCTCGCACCGCCTCTGGATCTAATGGAGTGGAACCGATGGAGCAGGACAATTTTCCCAGCTCCTCCTCCACTCCTCCCTGTGGATCGGGCCGAGAACGGCAACTGCCCTCTCGAATACCCGATAAACCGAAGCCTGCATGCAAGCCTGCCTGCAAAACTCGAGAGATGGAAGTGGCAGCTGAGGCTGCTGATCCATCCACAAACTTGTCTGACCTCGAAGACACAGATTGGCAAATCCCAAAACCCAAGCACAAAGCAGAAACACCTGCTAAGCCTCCTAAAAGCTTTCTACCCAAGGCGTTTAATTTCACTTTATGCATTTTTCCTCATGTATATACGCCATATATTTTAATTCTGGACCTCTGCAATTTTAAGTTTCTGTGTTTTATGTCTGTTGCATTGTGATTAATAATTTGGGGTAAGAATAACATGGCTTTTTAATATTCATTACATTATTAAGTTTTAGCAACTTCTTAAAATTTCTTTCACTTTTTAACGACCTTTTATCTCCACACACTTATGGCAGGAGGCTTTTTACAGTGGAATTGTAGAGGACTTTTTCACAACCTGGAGGATGTTCGCTTCTTGCTTCAGGAGTACACACCCTCTGCAGTTTGTCTCCAGGAGATAAATTTGGGACCGTCTAATAGTAATTTTCTGCGATCCTTTCAAGTCTTTCGCAAAGACCGCGTAACACCGTCTGGCAGTCCCGGAGGAGTTGCAATTGTCGTGGATGGCACGGGGCCATCTGCCGAAATCTCCTTGAACACTTCTCTGGAGGCTGTCGCAGTACGGTTGATGTTAGATCGTCTTATTAGCATGTTCTCCCTCTTCGTACCCCCTTCATCTTCCCTGACGCTGTCTGTCCGATCTTGAAGACCTTGCAGACCAGCTTCCAGAACCCTATGTTGTCCTAGGAGATTTTAATTTCCACAATCCGCTCTGTGGAAGCCAGCGGGTGGACAGCCGAGGAACTGTTATAGAAAGGTTTCTTTCCCGAAGAGCTGCCAGTCTCGTAAAAACTGGTGAGGCCACATATTTCAGCTCGACTCACCACTCCTTTTCCTGCATTGACCTATCCATTGTTTCTTCATCCATGTTCACAAATTTTACCTGGACTGTCCTGAACAACCCACGTGGCAGTGACCACTTCCCTATCCGTCTCATCCCCACAGAGCGCCCACCTATTCTCCCCTGCTGTCCTCCTCGGTGGAAACTTTCTATAGAAAACTGGGAACTTTTCCAAGAATGTGTAATGTCGTCCGTCCTGCCCGTAGCACACTCTATTGATGAAGAAAATGTAATCATCACAACTGCCATTGTTGACGCAGCTCGTGCTGCTATTCCACAAACATCGGGTAAGCTACCCAAGCGCCGAAAGCCTTGGTGAGATAGTGAGTGCCGAAAGTCCAGAAATCGCCAGAATTTTGCTTGGGCAAAGTTTCGGCGGTATCCCACTCCCACCAACCATCTCGCATTCAAGCATCTGCGAGCAGAAGCCCGCCGTGTCAGGAGACAAGCGAAACGCCGTTCCTTTCACTTGCATGCTTCCCCCATTAATAGATTTGCGCCAGCCAAGATTGTGTGGGACAGGGTAAGGCGAATGGATGGCGATTACTCCAACTTTTCAATCCCCCTGCTGTCGGCGGACGATGGAGAGGCGTTTTCATCTTTGCAGGAACAGGCCGACGCACTGGATAGACATTTTTCGCAGGTTTCCAGCTCTGAGAATTATACAGAAAAAGTTTTACGCTTTAAAACGAGAGCTGAGAAGGTCCCCATCTGCCGGTCTGATAACTGTGGTGAATAATATTACCGGCCTTTTACTCTCACTAAGATGCGTCAAGTCATTGCCATAGCAAAAGCTACATCTCCCGGGGTTGATGACATTTATCACACAACCCAGGTGTAAACATGACTTCCCTTGGCAACGGTCTGGGTATTTTGGCCCTAATTCACCAAACAAGATCCAAACTTAGGCTTCCCTGCCTGATAGTTCGGCTGTCATCTGGCATCTTTGGGCATAAATCGCCAAACAAATGCCAGAGTTAGGCTTACTGCCCTGTATTTCGGCAGTATTTGGCATTTTGGGCCAAAATCGCCTAACTAATGCCAAAGTTAGGCTTCACTTTTTGATATTTCGGCTGTCATCTGGCACCTTCGGGCCGAAATCACCACAGATGTGCCAGAATAAGGCTTACTACCTTGTAGTTCGGTTGACATCTGGCATATTTGGGCCCAAGTCGCCAAACAAGTGCCAAAGTTAGGCGTCGCCTCCCGATAGTTCGGCTGCATCTGGAAGCTATGGGCCAAAGTTGCCAAACAAGTGCCAGAACTAGGCTTACTGTCTTGGAGTTCGGCTGATGAGGTATTTTATGTACGCGGGTGTACCCGGGTGGTCTTCAACATAATTAAATAGAAATCAATTTTTATTCGGCTGACCACTTTATCTTATTTTGGGTGTCTCTTGATTTCTTCAGTCCAAACGTTGGCTGAATGTTTTGACGCGGCTGGACCAGACTTTGCAAACGCAAATTGTGCCGCATGTTGTACTCGCGCGTAGGTACACACGCCAATATCTGGACGCGCAGTGAGACTGGTTCGATAGTAAGCCGCGTTCACACCGGCGATGCGATCTAGTCGCGCGATAATTTTCATTGCAAAAGCGACCATCGCGGGCAAAAAGCGACGCGATTTGAACAGTCGCTTGCTGATCCGACTTTTTGCGATGCGATCTAGTCGCGAAGAGGCTGAGCCGATCAACGGCGCCTGGAGCGAGAGTTTTTGAGAAGCGACTCGTCAACTAAGGCGTTGGACTCGCTCATCGCGCACGCCACAGTGATCATCTAATTATTTTTTTTCCGATGCGATTTAGTTCCATCGCGCGACTGCTTACATCCCCGGTGTGAAAGCGCCTTTACAGAGAGTGCTGCCATTGAGCTAGCGCTGCGCGAGACTGATGTGCGCACGTCTCCTCAACTGATATCATTTTTAGGCGGCGCATTGCGAAAGCGAGCGTGGCTCTGTGCGTGTCTTGCATTGTGGCTGAGCACTGTCAAATCCTAGCGATAACAAAGAGCGGAAACGACCGGGGCTCCGTGGCGCCGCTCCCGCATCAAACTTGGGGAATTAAAATGAAATCCCGGAACTTGTACTATTTGACGTGTTGGTACTTTTTAAACATTTAGAAAGTGGGGACACATAAGGGAAGATATAGATAGGACAATCTTTCAACTTCAACAACATTTATTTTCGGCTTCAAGCTCAAAGCCCGCCCGCTCCGTGGGAGTACGGGAAAGGGAAATCTTGGGGGAAGGAGAGGAAGCGGAGGAAGTGTACGCGATCCCCCTGTCCTGCGGGGCCAGGTACATTGGGCAAATGGGGCGATGCATCAACGACCGACTCTGAGAACATCAATAGGACGCCAAAAGAGCTGCTTCTGATTCTCAGCTCCCGATCCTCATTCCCGGGAGAAAATGTCCCGGCTGCGCCCCTAATTTGGCCGGTACGACAGCTATGGGAGGCCACTGCGAGCGAGTTGCGAGAGAAATAATTGAGGCCTATCGGATGGCGACAAGCCCGCAAAACATAAGCACCCCTTCCATTTCGCTCTCAAGAAAGGAGATTATCGTTCTGAGGTCCACAATGGAAGCCGAACGCTGACAGGCTAGGCAAGGCGACAAGGTCACCGACAGAAGCGGCCTTTCCTTTCATTTCGTTCCATTTCATTCCAGAGAAGGGCTGGGATTCCCCCGTCCCTTATTTCCCCACTGTTGAACAGGTCGGGATAACCCTCTCCCCTGTAGCTTTGACTGTACAACTGGTTTCTTTTATAAGTTGCCTTTGTTTGTTTGTTTGTTTTTTTTACTGTAAAGCGTCGAAAATGCAGAGGGAGCTTAGCTGAGTTGTTGATGTTCTTTCGACCTCGCCTTTTGCAAGTCCTCCCCACCTGCTTCTGTGTCTTAGTGTGGCTGTCAGCGAGCGCGACAGCCGCTTTAAGCAAATCAAAAGGGTGGAGCGAAACACGTGACCTCTCTACGTAGGACGCGTAGGACAAAAACGTTTGGACGAAAATTTGTCACGTGACTCTCTCTGTCACGCTGATGGGATCTTTGGGGCTGTTGTTTTCGCGTTTGCCTAGTTATAAAAATAGGCGGGCCATGTAGGTCCACTTTTCGAAATGCACTCTTCCGAGTTCTGTTCCTTTCGTGCGTTGCTGACGCGGCCGTGTTTTCTCGTCGTAAACGGCCGGAATGCGTCCATGCCAATTTTTCGGTAACAGCCATTTCTTTCACCGGAGCTTGTGGAATTCTCCTAATGTGTTTGTTGGACACGCTTCGACAAAAACTGCTCTTCGCCGACGACGAGACGTCAGTTGAATTTGCGCAACCTTCTTTCTTGAGTGTGTTTGTGGGGTGCCAAGTTGGATTATGCATCTATCAAGGATAACATGATATCTCTCTTTTATTAGTAAGTACACTGCCAGCATGCTTCTGATAGTAGTCCTGCTTTCTTCTCAATCTCCGCAGTTTTTTGTGTGATGAGTTTTGCTTGGCATGAGGACAATGTTAATTCTATTTTATAATTTGCTTTTCGTTTAACAGAGAAGTGTGGCCCTTATAAATATGTCGAGAATACACTGTGTGTAATGATAGTGGTTTAATAATCTTCTGGGGGCGATCGAAAAAATTTTGTTTGTCCGTATATGTGATTGGATATGCAACAAATGATATGCAACGTACACATACTTGCACGACGTTCGGCCCATACGGAGCAGACGCATCGTAGAGTATTCGCACAATATTGCACGAACGCTAGTCCGGGGCAAAACGGCTGTACCGCAATACCTGCCGAATATTAAACGGTGGTGCCAAACTGGACATTTGACCGATATTGGAAGCGGCTTTCGGTCGGTACTGGCACGATACTGCAAAGTATTGCCGTGCTGCTTGGGAATGGAGGTGATGACATCTGATCATCGTGTTTCCAACGCTAATTTAATTGAATTCTCTTCTGGGGCACGTGAAAGAGCACTTCTGTGGCACACCAGAGATATTCCAAACTTGGGCAGGCCTCTCGGTTTTCTTTGCCACCTTTGGAACTTATTTTGCACTTCAGTAGATAGCCAGAGAAGAGCCAAACTTCCGCATGCCCCGAATCGCCAAATTAAGATTTACTTAGGGAGTTATGGCTCAAGTCTCGCACTTACTTTGGCAGAACTTTGGTGCACCAGAGAAAAACCATACTTGGCATGTCCGATATACCCAAATTAGGCGTTGCTTTGGTAGTTATGGCTTAAGGCTGGCACTAACTTTGGAACAATTGTGGCGGACCAGAGAAAAGTCAAACTCGGCGTAGCCGAAATATCAAAATTAGGCGTTCCTTTGGTAGTTATGGCTCAAATCTGGCACTTACTTTGACAGAACTGTGGCGGACCAGAGAAAGGCCAAACTTGGCATGTCCGAGATACCGAATTGCGGCGTTGCTTTGCAGTTATGGCTCAAGTATGGCACCAACTTTGGCGCCCCTCTGGCGTACCAGAGAAGAGCCAAACTTTGGCATGCCCTAGGATCGCCCAACTAAGGCTATAGTTAGGCACCGTACTTTGGCACTGACGATTGCCATTGTGCAAAACCTAACTGCGCCAATGTTGGGCCCTTATGTTTGCCAGAACTTTGCCCAAGTTGGGCATTCCTCTGGCGTGCTACCTGGGTATGATTTCCCATCTACTTGAAGCATTCCTCGTCATTCTCCTCCAGTTTTTCAAAGAGTGCGGTCAGAGGGGAAGCTGCCGAGCGTATGGAAAAGGGCTATTGTCATCCATATCTTGAAACCCGGAGAGGACAGAAGTAAAGCCTCAAGCTACAGGCCTATAGCCCTGACTAGCTGCCTGGGTAAGACTTCGAGCGGCTGGTTAACATTAGGCTTATCTTCATTCTGGAACGAAACTCCCTTTTAAGCAATTTACAATGTAGCTATCATGCTGCCAGGTCCACTGCCGACCACCTCGTACGATTGGAAACAGCCATCTGAGAGGACTTTATAAACAAGCAGTTTTGCCTTTCTGTATATTTTGACCTTGAAAAGGCTTACGATACCACTTGGCGATGCGGTATCCTTCAAGACCTTATCAAGATGAATATAAATGGGAATATGTTTAATTGCATCGCCAATTTTCTGCAGAATCGCACCTTTCAGGTGCGATTGGGAAGAACCTTTTCGTCATCTTTCATTCAAGAGTATGGTGTCCCACAAGGATGTGTCCTGAGCATTAAACTTTTTCTAATTAAAATCAACTCCCTGTCCCAAGCAAAACCACCTTCCGTGTCCTACTTGCTTTATGTTGATGACGTCCAGGTTTGCTTTTCGTCATGTAATTTAGCTATCTGTGAGCGCCAATTCAAGTAACCATTAACAAGATGAGTAAATGGGCCAATGAGAATTGTTTCGAGTTCTCTTCTGAGAAGACCGAGGCTGTTTACTTCTCCCGGAGAAGTAGAATATTTCCCGAACCATCGCCTCATATAAATGGCACACCCCTTCCCGTCCGACCGGAACACAGATTTCTCGGTGTGACGTTTGACTGCAAGCTGACTTTCGGCACCCATATCAAAGCACTGAAGTTGAAATGCCAGCAGAAACTAAACATTCTAAACGTTCTTTCACATCGCACCTGGGGCTCGGACAGTGTATGTCTTTTACGAATTCACAGGGCTGTAGTGCGCTCTACCCTGGATTATGGAAGCCTTGTTTAAGGATCTGAGAAACAATCCACCCTCAATATGTGTCACGAAGTGCGGAGGAAATAAATAGAATAAGAATAATCCCACTTCGAGGTTAACAAAAATTACTTTAAAAGAACAGAAGATTAAGGTTTGACCGGTGACAAGCGATAGGTCCACGCCTGGGGTAGAAGCCGGTGGAGAGGTGACGACACGAATAAAGAAGCAAACACTGGGCTTATCCATACCAAATATATTTAACATATTCCTGAACTGGAGGATCTGGCATTTACTGCAAACGAAAGTCAATTGTTTAGGACCCTCATTAAGAAACTTTATGTTTGAAAACAGTATGTGAAATTCTCACCTCTCAATGAAAACAGCACCTGCTAGCTGCAGCCACATAGAAACTGCAAGATAAAAATTTGTGAATAGTTCGCGACAAGAAGCAATCCTTCACTAAGCCGGATAGATTCAAAATTATGTCTGTGTTGATTGCGGAAAAATAAGCTTCAATGCCACTGCCACGGGTCATTCTGAGCTCGGTCAATTAAATATATGTATCCGCTCGTCTGGCTTCACTATTCCTGCTTCGCACCAAACTAGAGTATCCGGAATGCTCACCTTTGATGAAAAACGAACTGGTGCTTGCTTGCTTGTAGGCCGTGGAAACTGGAAAAGAGATTTGCGATTAGTTGCGTCCAAGTAGCAGTTACTTTGAGTAGCCACGTAAACTACACTAAGTCGGAAAGATTCCAAATTACATGCGCGGGACAGATATCCTCTTGCGACGTAACTGGGAACACGTCAATGTCGCCCACGTGTATTACAGAGAAATAAGCTTCAATGCAGAAGCGCCCAGTCGTTCTGAGCTCCGTCGATTAAAAATGCTGTACCGGTCGTCTGGCTTCAGTATTCCTGCTTTGGGAATCTGAAATTCTCACCTTTGAGGAACAATAAACTGGCACCAGCTGGCTCTTAGGCCGTGGAAACTGCCAGAAGGATTTGCGATTAATTGCGTCCAAGTACCAATTTCTTTGACTAGCCACCTACAGCACGCTAAGCCGGATAAATTCAAAATTACATGTGCGTGACATAATATGCCTCTTGTGACAAAACTGGGCACACGTTTTGTCGCCACCAGCAAAGCTTCAGATTTCACTGAAACTTGTTTTGCTGCAATACACGTCTGTATTGCAGCAAAACAAGCTTCAGTGAAAGCGTCCCCAGTTGTTCTGAGCTCCGTCAATTAAATATGCTGTACCGCTAGTCTGGCTTCAGTATTGCTGCTTCAGAGCAAACTAGAAAATCTGGAATCCTCACCTTTGAATGAGAACGAACTGGCGCTTGCTGGCTTGTGGGCCGTGGAAACTGCAAGAGAGATTTGCGATTAGTTACATACAAGTAACAATTGTTTTGAGTAGCCGCCTTCAGCACACTCAAAATTACATGCACGGGACATGCCACGGAACCCCCTTCATCCTTGTTTTCCGTTAACTTTGCTCACCATCGCCGCTTGCCTCCAATTTCTGTGCTAGATCTCTAATCTCGATTCCCTGGTTCCCAAAGGCCATGCCATGACTTGTGCCAGGCACCGATCTGTCAGCTCCGCGACGGTCACTATTGTGGCAAGGACGCCACAGCACCTGGGCAGTTGATGTGTTCTTTTAATATTTTGAGCATGGCTGAAAGCAGGTGGATGGGTGTCTGGTATGCCCTTTGCTTATTTGCGGATCGTTCCGAAAACAGGGGGTAGGCGCTTCTGCGATCTGGGCGCATGCTCGGCATTTCACAACAGTTGAAATTGAACTCTGCAGAAATCTTGAAACATAACAAACAAGATGTGCATGCCAAAAGGCATAGCAAATGAAACACCCATTATCTATCTATTTTCACTTCTTGTCAGCAAGAAGCTGACGTATATGTCGCCTCCCTTGCTTAAGCCGCTCCTCCCTAGTGTCCCGTTTGGGTCTCGTCCTGATGAATCGTCGGTGGAGACCTGAGGTGTGGACAACATCAGATTAGACCTTTTGAGACATAATCCATATACTTGCTGAGAGGAAGTACACCTAAACGAATCACAGGCATATCATTTATAGTGCATTTTAAATTGAGAGGCCTGATGTAAAATGAGACGTCAATACTGACGCACCCCTTTTGCGAACATTAATGTTGAAGGCCTTGTCCCCCTCGCTAAGGAGACACGGCACATGAATCCGGGGATGTGGATGAAATTTTTACCTTAACATCACGCCTCAATGCCCATCCCCGAATATTCGGGCACTACACTTTTAGAAAAAAAAAATATTTTTTTAGAAGACACCGAGTCATCGACCACCCTTACAAAAGCCTGAACCGAGCCTACTCGTACCATGGCTTGTTTGCTCCGTGCTGCCCCCGAGTTAACTCGGGCTGACAATGTTTTTTTTTTTTTTTTTAAATGGAACCCACGTTTTAGTTTCGGTTTCACTTGTTGAGGCAGGTGGATACTTTTGTAAAGCTTCCTTCCTATGCGCTTCCGAGTCAACATATTTGCAATGGCCAACCCCTGGGCTTTGATTTTGCGTTCCTTGACGAATGCTGAAACTCATATAAACGAACAATAGCTCACCTTGAAAATACTTGCTCTTGGTGGCCGAGAACAAACTCGTGTTCCAGATTCGCAGCCACTTGCTGCCGAGGATTGCTGCAGATATCCGAAACAACCCAGTCTTAGTCTAATACTACAGATGCTTTGGCCGGACAGAGATACAAAAGCCTGACACAAGACCACTATAAAGACAGGAAATAGAGTGTCTGTGAGGAATGAAACACACAACTCAGATAGGCATCAATCACTCACCTTGAAAACACTTGCCATGAGCGGCAAAGAGCAAACTTCTGGCCTTGATTGGCTGGTGCTTGCCTCCAAGACCTGCATGTAGAAGAAAGAACCCAGTCTTAGTCAAACTTGGGTGTTTTTGCAGAAGAGAGACAACAAAATACTAATGCAAGAATACACATAGGAAATGGCATCCAAGAGGAATGGAACACAAAACTCATATAGGCAGGCAATAGCTCACCTTGAAAATACTTGGTCTTGGTGGCCGAGAACAAACTCGTGTTCCTGATTGGCAGCCATTTGCTGCCGAGAATAGCTGCAGATATCCGAAAGAACCCAGTCTTAGTCTAATACAGATGCTTTGGCCGGACAGAGACACAAAAGCCTGACACAAGACCACTATAAAGACAGGAAATAGAGTGTCTGTGAGGAATGAAACACACAACTCAGATAGGCATCAATCACTCACCTTGAAAACACTTGCCATGAGCGGCAAAGAGCAAACTTCTGGCCTTGATTGGCTGGTGCTTGCCTCCAAGACCTGCATGTATAAGAAAGAACCCAGTCTTAGTCAAACTTGGGTGTTTTTGCAGAAGAGAGACAACAAAATACTAATGCAAGACCACTACACATAGGAAATGGCATCCAAGAGGAATGAAACACAAAACTCATATAGGCAGGCAATAGCTCACCTTGAAAATACTTGCTCTTGGTGGCCGAGAACAAACTCGTGTTCCTGAATGGCAGCCATTTGCAGTGAACGATACCTGCACATATCCTAAAGAACCCAGTCTTAGTCTAACACAGATGCTTTGGCTGGACAGAGACACAAAAGTCTGATACAAACCACAAAAAGCAGGAAATAGTGTCTGCAAGAGATGAAAACAGACCCAGGTGGAGAGGCTCGTTCTGTTTCACCTTAGTCAAATAGTGTAGCTCATTTTGCTAAAACAATGCATATTTGCTAAAAAAAGTATAATATATATTTTGCCTCATTTAGCAGAGTTTACTGCCAAGGGTACCTGCACACCAGAACAAGTCACACTTAGTCACAGTTTTTTTTTCTTTTCTTTTGATGAGCGACAACAGAATCCTAAACGGGTGATGAACCAAAATATGAGCCCAGCAAGACAGGCTAGCTTGCCTTGATGCGAGCACAGTGCCTCGGCCGACAAATGAGGTTCTATTCTTGGTCACTTGTCATATTTGGTGGGAATAGTAAAGTAAATGAAAATAAGGCAATCTCTCTTGCAGCCGACAGCTGCAAACGAAATTCATATACCTCGATAAACGACCTGGAAATAAGATTGGGTGGTGGCCGAGTGGTTTAAGGTGTCAAATTTCAAACTTACAGACTGTGTAGTTCTGGTTTAAGTCCTCCTGGTGTATATTTTACACCTATTAAGTATATTTAAATTGTTTTTTTCGATTTTTGAGGCACTAGCACATAATTTATACGCTAATTCACCTTTAAAAGCGTTTTAATTATACTCCGCTGGCTTCCTATACTCTGTTTCACCTTATGATGTACCGCAGAAAAGGCCACAAGCACGAGCTCCTTGCTCTGGGGCAGATCTCGGCGGTACAAGCTCTCGTGCATTAAGGGCAGCTACCAACGCTATGAGCTCGCACTTCTAGCCTCCGCTGCGGTACAACATAAGGTGAAACGGAGTATAGTGCTCGTAATAGATTCTCAGTAAGAGCGGCTTTCAATTTTTTTTTTCTTGCTCTCGCTGCTGCTTGTTTCCTCACCCTTAAAATGCTGACAACTCGACACAAAAGTAATAAAAATGTGTTTCAAATGTCATGAAGATCAGCATTTCCAAGTTGTACCCCTGCTTCATGCCCCGACCATGCCACCATACCATATCTGAGTACAATGACGAATGGTCCCAAGTTCTGTGACCCGACCGTATATGGCCTTACGGTGTGGTGCGACTCATTCAGCACTTATGCTTCGTGATGAGCCAGTGAGCGAGGTGCGACCTGCTAGAGCTGTGCAAGCCACAGCTTTACAGCCTGCAAAGGGTGGGAAGATGCCCCTCCCTTTGCAGAGCTTGCAATAGCTCACCAAGAAGCTATTACAAGCACTAGAGAGCCACAGAGTGTGAATAAAAGCACTTCTGAATGTGAATTAGTGTGTAAATTATGCGTCTATACAGCAAAAAAAAAAGATGTCTCCACGTGGGCTTGAACCTAGAGCTCCACTGCCCTTGATTTCAGTTCCCTAAGGCCCGCTTCAGACGGGGAACTTTTCCAGCAATTTTGAGGTGGGTGGCGGGTTGTTCCCTAGGTTTTCCCAGATCAACGCGAATTGCTGAGATCGGGTTCGGCTCGAAACGGACGAGCAACTAGAACAACTAGGAGATGTGTGAAGCGGCAGCAGCCAATCAGGGACGCAATATTTTCATGTGACGCCCCTGTGGTGGTGATGATGACAGCTAAAAACTTGGCTCTGGTATGAAATGGATCGTTTTTGGAAATAAACTGTTTCAAAATGATGAGTTAGTATTCTCAGCACAAATTAAAGATATAAAAACATGTTTTTTGGATATAACTGTGCATCTAAATAGTGCAAGAAAAATAAAATTTCATGATGATGATGGCAAGTCGTAGCAATTCGGTTGCTGCGTGTGAACGCGGGCGGCCCGTGTTGCGACGTCAAGTTGCTGGGTGAAATTGCCCCGTCTGAAGCGGGCCTTGTGAGCCCACTTCAGAAGGGACAATTTCAATTTCACCCAGCAACAAGGCCCGCTTCAGACGAGGCAATTTCACCCAGCAACTTGACGTCGCAACACCAGCAACACGGGCGCCCGCGTTCACACGCAGAAACCGAATTGCTACGACTTGTCATCATCATCATGAAATTTTATTTTTCTTGCACCATTTAGATGCATACTTATCTCCAAAAAAAACATGTTTTTATATCTTTAAATTGTGCTGAGAATACTAAATCATCTTTTTGAAACAGTTGATTTCCAAAAACGATCCATTTCAAACCAGAACTAAGTTTTCAGTTGTCATCATCACCCCCACAGGGGTGTCGTGTGAAAATATCATATTCCTGATTGGCTGCTGCCGCTTCAAACGTCTCCGAATTGTCCGAGTTGCTCGTCCGCTTCGAGCCGAACCCGATCTCAGCAATTCGTGTCGATCTAGGGAAAGCTAGGAAACAACCCGCCAGCAACCCCGAAATTGCTGGAAAAGTTGCCCCGTCTGAAGCGGACCTAAGACACCCTATTGTCTGGTACAAAGACCATTTAGGAACGTTAGGGTGTTTAAACATTGTAATAACCTTTTTACAAAAAAAAAAAAAAAAAAAAAACAGAAAAACACATTTCAGAGGGAAAAGTTAAGGAAAGGGAATGTACCATTATGTTCAGTGAAGTTCTGTGACAAGACTCGGGACTCGAGCAGGAATGCCGTTATCCTTGGTGTGACCCCATGAGACTGTCTTGCTGCCTTTGCTGGGGTTTATTGACTGAAGTACCTGTACGAAAAGTAGAAGAAACATATGTGCATAACACTCATTATTCACACGAAAATTTGTCAACATCCAAAATGACTCATGGAGAAAATTATGCGAGGAATATTTCGGCCACGTTGGCCGAGTCACCTCTCGTGGCCAATGTTTCATTGCAACTTTAACTGTAGTGAACAGTTATAGGGTATAGTACAAACATAGCGCAGTTTGATACGAAACTACAACACACAAAACAGCACTCGAATACAGTATGTTGAGGTACCTCTTAACAAATTCCAGGGTTTCATGGGGCCTCCTTCAGATACCTGATGTTGAACATGAAATATGTGCACCAAGGAGTGAGCAAACAGTGACTTCCAATTAGTCTCAAGCACCAGCGACATGTCGACAAGGAGTGCAATATGTAGAAAAGGTCGTCTAGAAGTGTGCAGCCAAGATGAAAAAGCAATATATAACGATATCAGAATAAGATCACACAAAAAAGGCTCGTTGCAGTCATCTACAATCTAGGCACGGTGATGAGTCGACCGACGTGCAGCCGCGATTCACTTTGCGTTGATTGAGGTGAAACATGGTCAACGAAAAGATAAAAAACGCGTTTGTTTGTTTTTTACACTATTTGCTTTGCGCAGTTGGGCGGCGTCACAAAAATCTGACTCACTCGCTAGCGTTTCTCAACTTCGTTCGGCGCTAGTCGGCACCACAGATCAGTGGTCGGTACTCATGGTATAAACGGGAGGGAAAAAGTACGAGCTCAGAGCCGAGCGTCGATCGCGACTTTCCTAAAGAGAAGCTCCGGTAACACTTCGGCGACTCGTCAGCTTCAAACAACGCTTCTTCAAACGGTCGCGGCAGAAAGCACGCCGGAAGGAAGGGGGCTGGAGGCCGAGTATCCGAAAGAGACGCGGCGCTGGTTTTTACGTCTATTTCGCACATGAGATAACAAGATAGCAAACCTAGCCGAGTGTGAACACTGACTGACGTTACATTGGAGTACACGCAGTCGAAACGACGCCTGCAACATAGCACAGCGGCACAGCTAGAGGCTTTCAACAGGGGACACGCGTTCAAATAAGCTGCGATTTCAAAACTTCAGGCCCCCTTTCTGTCCTTCGGTGTTTACTTTGATCCGTGTACACCATAGCACTCAATGCTGCAAGTAATAAAGTCGTGCATACGTACCTTTCGAAGCGATTGAAAGTGTGCTGGTTTCGCTTGGTGCCCACGAGCAAAGTCCGCGACAAACTATAATCCGTCGGTCGCGCCGGTGGTGCCGGTGGCGCCGACGCAACCGACGCCCCGCCATCCCGGCAGCTCCGCAATAGACCTTTTGCGAAATTCCCAAGCGCCAGGGAGCATGCTCCGAGTGTAGTTACACGCGCTGCACGTGCTGGCGTCAGCAGTAGTAGCTTTTCTAAAGCAAATATCTAAAACAAATGGCATTTGCACGCGCGCTTGTCAACGCTTTATTTTGGTGTTTTACTTCGAATCTTTTATACGGGGAAGGCGGGCGCGTGTGGCGCGTGTCCATACATTCCCATCATTCTCCTTGATGCTTGGGTAATTTAGCAATAGGTCTATTCGCATACAGTAGTTCGCATGCTCGGCGGCTTGGCCGGCGTGGCCGATCGGCTTGGCGGCTCTCTTGCCGGCTTGGCGGCTTGGCCTCGGCTACAGGGCAGGCTCGCGCCCCACGTGCCCTTCAAACGCTTCGAACAGAGGAACTGCATCCGGAACGCCAACTGGCGCGCACGCGGGTTGACGATGGAATCATGGAAACTCATCTAAAAAAACGAGTCTAACGTATCGTTTGATGGCGCCAATGCACGTATTTTTCACGTCCTTTTTTATAGTGTGTGAATTTCGCGAAACAGGCGACGAAGAGTGGTGGGTGAAATGTGCTCGCATGTTGTGGATTTTGTGTACGACGTAGGATTACCAGAAAGGTGGGTAAATATCGATAAACGCGCGTAAGAACTATATGCACGTGACCTGTCCAACATATTCACCTTCTTTATTTTATCGTCCGAACTGACATTGTCGCGTATCGCGTTCGATTTGGGTCCCAACACCGATAGTTTCTTCTTGTATTGCGATGTTGTGTTGCAACATCGAATTGTATCGCGGTACGTTGGGTTTTTCGTTCGGCGATCAACTTTTGTTGCATTACAACAACTACAATAAACATTTGTTGGAAGAGTAAAGCTATACGCACTCCGGAGTGCACTTCGGTCGGAAATGGCTATACGCACACCGCGGAGAACTCATGCCATTTGTTTCACCCTTTTCGAACGGCGCGTGTATCACTGGGGAGCTCATTAACACAGCCCCCCGCCTGCGTTCACGCCGCTTCGCGGCGACAGTATCGGCTGCTAATTACAAAACTTAACCAGTACACGCCGCTTCGCGGCGTCCAGCCGGCAACACAAACCCCGCTGTCCCCGATCGCACCTCCGGAAAGGGAGTACCATACCAGTTAGTTCTGCGAAGTTTCGGTGACAACATTCGGTTTTCTTAGTGCTCATCGCAAAAAGAAATGTAAATATCGCCAAATGCCTCGACAAAACAAAATGTTCGAGAAAAAAAAAAAAAAGGAAAGAGTAGGTCAACCGCGGATCGAACCCGCGTCCACTTGCGTACAAAGCGAACGTCTTAACGCCTACGCTAGGCCACCGCTTTCAAAACACGCTCTGACCATTCGTTTTATACGAGTTTTGCGGAGTGCGTATAGCCATTTCCGTCCGAAGTGCACTCCGGAGTGCGTATAGTTTTACTCTTGTGAGTAAACGATCACTCCAATAAGCACGTCGTTATTGGGCTTTTTCATTGAAAGGTAGGTCGCGGGTGTTCCAGCTAGTTATTCTGAATGGTTTGGTGGTTGTCTAGCATTTCAAGCGCGCGAGGGTGTGTGTACTGTGTGCCGTACCAACAGCTGTACATACTTGCACTGTCGATCAGTGTTAATGTTTTCGCAACGCAGAACGTTGGTGTTCCGTGTGTATCCACACCCAATATCTTTCTCTCGCGTATTGCCGTATGGGAACTCGTGCTGTTTTACGATATCATTCACGCGATGTCGTATATGTGGGCATACTGATTTCCACATTTTGCTTCACGAACGCTCAATATCGTGTTACGTTTCCTCTTAATCCGCGGTATATGCCGACGTAATTCATGTTGGCAACTTGGTATCCGTTCTGAGATATATGCACGCGATATATTGTACTCTCCTTTGGGCCTGTGGTCGACGACCGATATTTATATATCGTGTGGCCGCGCATTATATCGGGGTATTGTGCTCCAATATCGTGTTGTATACCAATAACCGCAAGTTCTATCGGAATATTGTGCTCCGATATCGTGTTGTATACCAATAACCGCAAGTTATATCGGAATATTGTGCTCCAATATCCTGTTGTATACCAATAACCACACATTATATTTGGATATTGTGCTCCGATAAGAATTCCCATCGTGCGTATTGGGTTAATCGGATAACAATAAGTTTTTATTGGTTTCCATCAACTTCATTGGAATACAATATTTCCAATAAGCCGAGTTCATATTGGCCTTTTTCAATAGGGATTTGTGAGGTGCGTCCGCTTTGATCTTGAGCGTCCCGCCGGCTTCCGTGACGAAGCGTCTTCGTTGCTCTGCTTTTGGCCATTGGGACGTTAGGTGCAGTTTAGCTCAGCCAATGAAAATTTAGGTGCCGTTTTTCGCTGCTACAGACAATGGCTACAATGCTTTTGCATTAAACCGGACCGTGAAATAAACCTTTGTCGAAAAGTTTAGATTGCTTCGTGCAGGCGTCGATTTTTACGGTTCATTTTAGATCGGGCCTGGTGACTTTAGATACCCTATATACTATACATAACTGAAAATACGCAGATGAATGGACCGTACTTAATCGAATGAATCAGTCTACGAAGCCGCCGAAAGTCTTTGACGGAGCCGGGATATGGACTCCGGATCTCCCAATCTCCTTTCGACAAAAAGCGCCACAAGACAGGGACAGAAAGTACAAGACACAACACTGCTACTTTCAATTGACCGTTTATTGAAGCAACACACACACTATATATTGTCCAATGTGCGATCGGGTATGGCATCCACTACACCACTCCGCCTGGTTTTTCTGCCGTTTCATATCCAACTTATTAATGTTAAAGGGGTACGGAAACGAAACTTTAGCACCCATTCCTCCGTGTAGACGTGGTTCCTTTATGACAGCAGCTAACAAACGCCAATCCTTCGTCCGTAAACTCGAGAAAAGCAGTCATAAAACGAAAAACAAAAAATTTCCCATTACTACCTGGTAGCTGTGTGTGTGTGTGGGGGGGTGGGGGGAAGCTTCGTTGGAAAAATGCTTCACTTCACGGGCCCATTAAGGGCAGCGCCACGGCCTGGTGTGTCCGATGGAGGCGCCCGGGGAACGAGCGGCGCTTGACACACCTTTCAGTTCGAGTACACCATACCTCGAGTATTCCCACTTGGCGGGATTGTAACCCGCTGACGATAAAGCTGGCGCCACCTATAGACCTTTGCAAAACGAGCCCGTGATTACCGGACCCTTGGCCGTGTATGAGCCCGTGAAGTTGCGAGCGTGACGTCACGGCCAAATATCCCGAGACGCATCGCGCCGCCTTGACGGTTAATTTTGAAGCGCTCGATAGAATCCGTCGGTTGGAACAAAAAATAGTCACCCGCTGAAAATACAAGCGTGTGATTATCGTATACGGATATCGTGGATCATATTTCATCCGTTTCGAAGTGTTCCGGGGATATTTCAAGTTTCGATTCTGTACCCCTTTAATGCACTGAAACGAAATGTATCCAATCGGAGGTGTTCTGGAAGCACACACACGCCGCCTCGTGGAACGCGGTACTACGCTTGCATGGCATGTGGTAAGTGCTCGTTGTGCCCCAAAAGTCCTCTCACTAGTTATCTTGTCATGTGTACATGTATTCTTTCTTGTTTACGAACTTTAGAGACACAATATCGTCATGTGCGAGAACCAGTAGCCACGTCTGAATATATAACGGAATCTTTCATCATCGTGCGTGGTTTCCAAAGAACAAATAATCGAAAATATGCAGATGAACGAATCGTACTTGGTCGAATAAATCAGTCTACGTATATACATACACAATTGCGAATAGCTTCAAGCTGTCTTGCTTTGTTCTTGAGGGAGGGGGCGGGACTGGGGCTGATGACCAGTCTGGCTGCTTGAACAGCTTTTTCTTCTCAGCTCCCCACCATGCTTACATTGTAAATAAAGCTAACATTGTCATCTCGAACTGTATGCTGCGCGACGTTGTTAGCGTGAATAAGACAACATGTTTTCGCATCTTACTTTGAAAGAGTACTGGCGGAAAAAGAAATGTATCAAGTTGGGTTAGTACATCATCCAAGCACTGTCCACCCCTAGAGCATACTTGTAATAACAGTCCTTCAATTCTGAGTGAAAAACAGAAGGAAAAAAATGAAAGACGTTTACAAGTCCCTATAACGCGAAATTAGAGCGCAGCTCTTAAGGAGGGGAGGGTATGTCCCTCCTCCTCCTCCTCTGTCCGGCCGATGACTTGATGGGAAGACGGAAGCCGTTTAGAAATAAAATTTAGAATTTAGGGAGTTTGGTCGGCTTTGAGAAAGATCCGTTATGCGAACGATGTGCACACTCTTTTGAGATCTGGCCTGTTTCTCGAACAAGCCGTACCGTTGTGTATCTCAAAACTAAATCTGGGAACAAAGAATTCATTCTAAAGAATACATATTAAAGCGTGGAATTCTTTATAGGGGAACACCCCACCCCCCGGAATTTTCCTGTTCGTTCGTCCAGAATTAAACCTAGCATACACTCATGCCCCGCCAGGATTCGAACCCAGAACCCCTCGGTTCCCAGCACGGTGATCAAACTCTGCGCCTTGATTGGATCCGCGCCATTTGTACTTTCTACACGCACCGGCTTACGTCTCCTAATACAGATGCCAATACCAATGCTCTCTGTAGTTGATGGTAACGATGTAGGGAAAGATCATGGCAATTATTCAATAATACATTTAACCTCACTCCTCGGGACATTTTATATCTCCTTAATACGATTAAAATATCGCTCTATACTACTGGGCTTCGGTGATAGAGGTTCTTGCCAACTTTTTTTTACTATGGAGACTAGATCTAACAATATAGGAGCAAATAAAACCACGGAGAGCGTTAGCAACTGATTGGCAGGACACCTGCGCAGATTGGCCGCAAGTGCGCATACGTTGCATTGTCACGTAACAAGAAGGAAAGCTGACAGAAGGGAGGTGACGATTGCAGACGATCACCGCTTTCGACCCCTCCTCGCAGCGTGTATTGCAAACGCGGTTAATCAACCACATGAAACCGATCGGGCAGTCAGTAACACTCTAAAATCTAAACGAACTATCTTCTCACAATGCAGGGTTGCAATGACAAAGTTGTACGCTCGACCGGATTCTGATTAAGTTGCTGGCCAGTTCATTAAAGAAACAACCGCTAATTGTCGCATGTGCCTGAAGAGGGCAACGAGTCTTAGTCCACGGCAGAGCTACGACGCTTGGAAGAACTTCATTTTTAATCAAACTTTCTGGCTTATCGCCAATCATTCATACATGAGATCGTCCATGTGTAAACGCAGCAAATGACACGCCTAGACCGACGTGATCAAAGAACAAGTGAAAGAGCTGTTCACGCCTGGTCCACGTGACGTAGGCCGTTTAGCAGGCGTTCAAAAGGCCCAAGGAACGTTTCTAGGCGTTCACCGAGTTCCTCCTCTCTTCTTCGAGGGGCTGGTTCCTGCGACAGTCGCTCGACATCGCCTTTGAGGATCTATCAGAAAAAGAGAAACCAGCAAATTATAATATATGTCTCCTTGAAGAGCGCGGTATTTTACCCAAAGTTTGTATCCACGAACACGCAACCCTGACGTCGTGCCGCCGCGCGGTGGCGCTGACGTTGGCGCATGCGCATAACGCTCTTTTCGCGTAAATCTCATTTCTGCGCATGCGCAGTGCCCACATCTGGTTTGGGCAAAAACGGACCCGACTGTAAATAAAACTTTGGTTGGGGCTAGCTGGGTAATATCGATTAAAAGGTTAAAAGGCGCGAACAAAACAAGACGAAAAAAGAGACGTACGCTTGTCCGCGCCTGTCCGTGTCGTACGTGGGTCTTTTTTCGTCCTTCTTTGTTCGCGCCTTTTAACCTTTTTAACTGATTGCAAAACAACGCTCAAGTTTCATACAAAAAAAAATGGAGAACCTTTAAGCTTCGCCTTAAAGAGTGGAACGTCATAGCGTTATCGGGTCCCGTTCGCAAAGCCTTCTCATTCGCTTCTCGTGCCCGGAGACGCGACTGCGCTCCGAGATCCGGAGACGCAATCGCATGTCCGGATCGTCCTGTCGCTGGCTGTCGCCTCCCGCTCGTTCCCAAGCCGTGCAAGCATTCCTTGCGTGGCTTAGCCAATATCGTGTACGGCTCGCTATCGATGGGGCATGGGTTCGAATCCCGCCTAAAATTCAAATTTTTCTTTAAGGCAAATGAATCACTTTATAAAGTGAAAATATTTGAGGCATGCGGCGATCTTTAATTCGCATTACATGTCACGTTTTGATCACTTTCATTTCACGCGTGACGTCACGTTTCACGTGAGCGTTGAGGGTTCTTAGAAATTCCCGCTCGGGGTCATGTGGCTGTGACGTCATGACCCTATCGACCAATCCTGTATTTTAGCGCACACCACTGACGCCGGCTTTTCTGCGACACGAGCTCTTTAACGCTAGTCGCGTTATAAGTGTACCGCAAAAAGTGAAACGTAAGGAATACAACCCAAAAGTGTAGGAAGCTAAATTTAGAATATTTACGTCCCTGCTAAATTAAGAGGGAAGCGTTTCCCTGCGAAATTTAGCGGGATTGAAGTCCGCCTAATATAAACGAAGTTTAGTGGGAAGAGTTACCCCGCTGAATTTTGCGAGAAAATCTAATCATACAGCAATTCAACTTACCCGCTAAATTCAGTGGGGTGCAAGTCCATTCAATTTAGCGGTAGTTATCCCTATGATTCAGATACATTTATGTTTTTGTCTGACTAATTTACTTCGGTCAATTATTTTTATTACCTTGTACTATTTAATTTGCATAAACAAATAACTAAGGCCGATGAGGCTGGTTAAAATATCTTGAAAAGAAAACGCAATAGAAGTTTTTGAAGACGCTGCCGAAGTTTTATTAACATATTCGCTTTCTTTTACACTAAAGAGAGGTTAAATCTCTGACGGATTAACTTAATCAGTCATGATTCGTATGCACTCATAGAGTCATGCCTTCGTAAAGTACACAAATAAATTTAACATCTGTATGCCGTGGTTTCCGATCACGAGTAAAGTGCACAACGAATATTTCTACGGAATTTCAGAACGCCCAAGTCCCCAAGGTATACATGCAACACCCATACTTTGTTTCCCGACTGCGCGAACACCGCTTACCTCCAGATCATGCTGGTGAACATCAATGCTGTCTCGCATATCCACGCAATATTGATCTGCTTCAGACTGAAACGAGACCCGTCGCTACCTTTAATTTCCCATATTTAGTATGTTTCATTTTATTAAGAGTACGTTGAAGTAAAAATGAAAGTCGAAGTGTGCGAATGCTGGTTACAGTCGACTAGCACTCTGTCATACCTAGCTTTACCAGTGTTAATAAAACCGGTTGTGGCGACTTTCCCTTGCACTTTGAAGGTTATGAATGACACAGTGATATTTGGTTGAATTGCTATTTGCACAACCAAAGGTAAAAGCAATTGCAAGCCATATTGAACTAGATTTGTTGTTATTAATAAAATTTACCGTACCTGACGGTCCTCCAGTTCTCGTACTCTTTGTTCAAGTTTAGCATTTTCTCTTCGTGCCTCCTGACATAGAAAAATTAAAAAAAAAACATCAGTCAAAATCATGTTCAATTCATTATACTTTTATTTTGTCCAGAAACACAAAAACATCATCTTGAATAAATAAAATTTATTTTCGAGACACGCGGTACTATCCACCATATTATTACAGCTACCTAAGATCTATTTTATGTCGTAAATTGTTTCTGTTAAAAACAGCCGTCGCATAAAACATATAAAACGAAGCAGCCATTCCTTAGAAAATGGTTAACGTGGCTCGGCACTGCATAACCAATAATATCAAAATTGCAACCAAAGACGGGAACAGTGGAGAAGGCGTATGTGGTTCTACTTGACCGAGATGTTTTGAGGAAACGTTCAGTTGAGAGTCGCGGACTTTTTTTCTGGCCATCGTTCTTTTTAGAACCGCCTTTTTCTACTGTACTTATTTAGTTTGACCACGCACCGTAAAAAGCATGCATTATTGATTCTTACCTGCACAGTCTCGTTCATGACGTTCAGCCGTTCCAGAAGAATTTCAATGTGCGTGCTATTTTTTGTGTGAGTCGAGATTTCCTGCCTGGGTGCCTAAAATGTTTTTACACAAATATTAATATATTTATTTTGGTGTAAATACAAATGAGGGGAAAAAGGTTCACAGTGTGGTTTTCTACAACAGTTTACCTACATGTATTCCGTCGTTGTTTAATATGACAAACCAACTTCGACAAATCAAGCACAAATCCAGTTGACTTTTTTTTTCTTTTTATAAGAAGTCGGTATTCAGGTAAAAATTTAGTATTTCAGTGTTTATAGAGAACTGATCGTTTTAAAGGACATTATAGTCAGACGTCCGTGCACAGAGCTTAACCGTGCCCTGACCAAAAAAAAAAATATTGGTTGCAGTCTAGTTACAGTTAAGTTATGCTCACATTACCCGTGGTTCATTGACTGTCTGATAAACCAGGGATTGTCGGAAACCAGCAGACTCTACCCTAAATAGACCCTTTTCAGATTCCCATAAAGTAACAATGGCGGTCTCCGTTTCTTGACCACGAAGCATCGGACTGGATCCGAGTCATCGCCGAGTGACGACGCAGACCTCGTGTCAAGTTCATGCTCAAAGTATGTAATTAAGCTATGTCGAGCTCAGGTAATTGGCGCAGCAGCTACTAGGTTGTGCAAACTTTTTAATTATATATTATTTCAGGTTTTTTAAACTGGGATGTTTTTAATTTGGACAGTTTTTAAACTGAAGGCCAATGTTGGGAGCACGTTTTATAAATCTAGGTATCGTTTTAGTTTCTTTTGAAATCTTACCTTGTAATTGCATCCCAGAGGTTTGTAGGGACAGTCGATCGGCATTCGAGGGCATTCCATGAGATGCACATCACGAAGCTGTACAAAAAAGTTTTAAAAAAAAAGTTGGGAGGTAAATCTACCAAATAAACGACGATTACTGGCCCCGCCGCATGAAGGACTGAGGGCTAATTTCGACCATCCGGGGACCTTTCGACGTGCAACCGAAACCTCGGTTGCACGTCGCATTTTCCGCAATAAGGGTCCGCCAGGTTGCTAGCACACTTCGGCCGGGATTCGCACCCGCCACCTGGGAATACGTAGGCAGGCCCTTTGTCTCGGAGCCACCAAGGCGGTCAAAAATGTTAAATTATTATGTGCGGGTTTTGGTGCTTCTCCACTACTACTTCACTAAAACATTTCCTCCCCTCACATATGGCTTTTTAGGTAACCCTCAGCTGCCAGCATTAATCTTCCCAGAAGGTTTTATTTGAAGTTTGTCTCTATCACCCCCTGCAATTCTCTTTCTTTTTTTCAACAACCTCAAACTGGTTATATAGAAATTGTTACCAACGATCAAGTAAATCTTTACAGTAGTGCAGCACAGTATTTAGCAGTCGCTCAGTGCATTCAATTAAAAGTCTCCGGCTAACGCTTACGCTGCTGTCCCAACGTTCAAGAGCCTATTAAAATAGCAAATGCTGTTTAGAGTAGCATCATGAGTCAATATAACCTCACTGATGGCCTCGTTTTGTTCTGGAGGCTGGGGCAAGGGGTGTGCAGTTAACATTATGGACAATCAAAAAATTCATTTGATCTAGTTGAAGTTTCGTCTCTCACTCCATTCAGATATGTATATGTATGTATATACGTATGTGTATGTTTCTTTGTGTGTGTATGTGCATGTGTGTATATATGTGTCTATGTGTGTGTGTGTGTGTTTGTGTCGGCAAATATGAGACGACTTACTTCTTTGAACGTATCAAAAAGTTTGCCGCAATAAGTGCAATTCGCTTGCCGACAGTCGCAGTCATCAAGGTGAGCCTGGGAAGAAAAGTGTTGTGGATAATTTAGTCAAACATCCCACCATTATTATTCTGGCGTTTTTTTTTTTTTTTTTTTTTCAACAGCTGCAGAACTTGCGAAAACACGGTTTTTATTTTGTTCCCCTTATGACTTTTATAGTAGTGACAGCTTTTTATGGCGCTCACAGTTATCTCTAACAACAAGATGGACTCTTCCTGTTAGACTAATTCTACATCTAAATAAAAAATAATGTACTTTGTAATATAACTCTATCAGTAAAATTGTACAAACGAGAAGAAGGGAAGAGAAAGAAAGGTTATATCTATTATTATTTTTTATGAAGAGATTGGAAAGTTGGTGATACAACATATAATACCCCATTCAAACTGCAGCACGAAAGTACCTTTAGCGCAAGTCCCTGTTGTAAAGAGAACTAGTTAATAAAACGGTGGAGCTACAGGGAGTATCCTAGGACCCATGAACTCGAAATAAAAATTACAAATATATAAATTTGCGCTGTTTTGAGTCGTTATAAGAAATTATATATTTCTAAGTAACAAAGTTTGAAATAATTTTGAACACGAACGTGACTGAATACGTTAACAAGAAACACAAACTCACGATATACTCGGGGTTAATTTATGAGGACGTTTAAGAAGTGAATAGTGCGCTTGCACAGAATTCATCGGCGCTCAAGTTGTGCGAGCGCGCGGGCAACCATAGCTTTTGCTCCATTGCCACAGAAAGTTGCCCCCAAGTATAGCAGGTAGCAGCGACGGCGAGGACCGTGGTCACAGTAACAATGTCTGCCACGAACGTGATGATCCCTTGCAAGCTAATTCACGAGATGCTGGACAAGTCGCCCGCCGCTCCCATCCAGACAATTTCGCGACACCGGGACAGTCGGACAAGTGAGCTCGGAAGCAAGTGCTAGTGGCGCCAGCCCCAGCGGCACCAAGAAGAAGGGCGCTCGAGTTCACTGCTAAAACCTTGCGGTTTTAGCAGGAATGCAATCAACATTAGCCCTGAGAAGGTGTAGATGTTTTAAGATATGCGGCGCAGGCTACCGCCAGACATAAAGGATATGGTCGGTATACTATTCATCCATAAAGATCATTCTTCTATTTATTAACCGTGTGATACCGAACGCCATTTAATACACGTTCCTTAATTAACTAAGGCCCCTAAACTATAAAGGTACTTTAACGCTGCCGTGTAAATGGTGTATATATAGGAATTTTCGAACTGCCTAAATCTGACGAAGCTCTGCCGCGATCCTACTCACAAATCGCATAAGCTAGATGTGGGGGATTTATATTTGTATGTACGCGTATGTGAGATTTGCGACTAAATATAAATTGACTTATTGAGTAAAAACAAATGAAGTCCCGGAACGTAGATCTTGCGGATGACTTGTGAAAACAAATACAAGGTTGTGCCAAATTCCTAGCGACCCTACGGCGGTACAGCTGTGAAGACGCTACAAAGCACTGCAAATGTATACACTCGTGCCGTCTGTGCAGGCGAGTTTTACGGTTAGGGGGACATAATAGAGGGCGCTACTTGCGACGATAAACCAGATAATAAACTAACATTTGAGAACTAACGATTCAATTAGTGAAAATAAACGTTAGATTTTCATTAGGAGCTTGCAGAGCGCCATCGGAAACTCGTGGCTCAGTAACTTTTAGAAAGATTTGCACCGCGCGCAAAGCGCGGCGGTGCGCTAAAGTTATCGCTCCAAAAACGCAGAAGATAAAGAAAATACGCGCGTCATGGTAGTGTCATTCGCGTTTTCGAACAGCCAGCCTTGCGCCGTATTAAACGGGTGGCCACTTTAGCACGCCTTCACGCCTTCCACGTCTATGAAATGTTTCTAAAACTGACCGATTTAGTGGTTTTTGATGACGCTCAGCAAGTTTCTGATTGAAGCCCAATGTTTATTTTCACTGATTAAAATGATCACTCACAGATTTCAGGTAATTACTTGATTTATCTTGAGGATTATCTTCTCAGATTATGTCTCCCTGTTCATATAACTTATCTGCGCAGACCGCAATAGCCTATCTTTCCCTGTTTTTTTTTTATTGTTATTAATCTCCTCAAATTAAAAGCAAACATTTTGTATCGCGGATTTTCCTAATCAAAATACTCTTGGTACAAGCACCATACACATTTCGCTTTCCTTTTTTTTTTTTTCCACCTCCAACCTCTTTGTTGCTTCTCGTCTATTTCGCAGAACCACCGTTTAAAGGCCGACGTGCAAGCCAGAAAGGAGGGAACTCTCCTCATTTCTTCAATTCCTCCTTTCCTCTCGAGAAAGAGAGATACTCCTCCTTTCTGCAGAGAGTAGCTCAGAGAGCCGCTCCGGGAGAAGGGGGGGGGGGGGGGGGTGAGTGAGAGAAGAATGCGAGAGGGAGTGGAGTGAAGGAAACTGGGAACCGGTTTCCTGCCCGGCAGAAGATTTTTTTTTTTTTTAAGTCGCCCTTTAACTTCTTTTAGTGCAGTCACTATGGATGCACAACCCTGAAAACCATGTGCAAGGACTATTCGCAACTCCAGCAAAACGGACGCCACCAAGCGGGAAAACCGGAAACCAGCCGGTCCAGGTCGCTCTGCGCCCCTCCGCGTCTCCGGTGGCTTTCACGGACGCGTGTTGTCGGCGCCGTGGCGAACAATGTAATTTGACGAAGGTCCGAAAATTTCTCAAGTTTGCTTGAGTGTTAATTAGTGTGGTGAAGCCTCAGTAGATTGTTTCCTTCCATCACGTGCTTGAAAGCCCGTTTACTCCACAACACACGGTCGCGTGCTTTCGATTTCTTGGACGGGGAGGAATCACGGAAAGCGTTTTGATTTCTTGTCTGTCTCGAATCACATTCAAAGTGACGACTACTTGGTAACTGATAAGGGGTTTCTTTATAAGGATGTAGAACAGTGGACTGAGGACGACAGACGAGGTTTTTCACTGGAGTTAACACCAATGTTGCAGTCAAGTGAATGGGAAGGTTCGATAGCTGCTCTTCTTGAGTTTGGTTGTGTTCGATTAGCTACAAGTTTGAGCCACCCACGCCGGTCGGTGCGTTGGCTATTCATCTTGGCTGCTTTTCGCCGAAAAAGCCTCTGGACCACACCGAAGGAGTTGGGCTGATTTCGCAATTACCTGATTCCGGAAAACCTGCTCGCTGCATACGATTAATGAGGGAAATTGTCTGCTTTCAAAAGGTGGGGGACGCGTCTCGCAAAGTTAGAAGCCGTCACAGCATTATGATCTATCGCGCCTCCAATATTTATATTATACCCCCCGTCGAAGCCAGCACCAATATACGTCTACATTGCTCAGGTACCGGCCACAAAAAATACTCATTTTCTCCGTCCAGGATTCGAAGTCAAGTTCAATGCACAGAGGTTCTGCGTGAATCTCCGATAAGGACTCTCTTCAGTTTGTCCGCATTCGTCTCCGTGCTTCCGGCTAGAACCATTTGGCTGAGTTTAAGTAGTATCTCTCTGTCTGTCAAATATACTTTTATTCAGCAGTTCACTTCATAGCTAGTCAACTAAGCTCATATTTCAACCCGAAGAATATACTAATATTGCTTTAGTGGGGCATAGTTCATAATATAATACAAAACCCGCAAATTCGTCAAAATGACTTCTCGATTGCTACTAAAACCTTAATTGAAATACGAGTATCAGCTGCTTAGTGGGGCGCCCGCGGGTTAACATGCTTCTTGACTCAAGAAGCGCTTGCTTAATTTTCGTAATTTTTCTGCAGCCTGTGTTGTTGACCGAGCAGACGACTGGAGCTGTTTCTTAAACGCGGATACGCACAAAAGCTAGATTTCGCAGACAGATAAGTCGCATGGTCGAGACATGCGAGTTAGCTGAAAATTACTCTCGGTGGAACAATTCTGTAGTCATCGCCGCTTTCCTTAGCTGATCAAAACTGAATAGAGTCTATTACCGTCTCTCCGGGGCCCATAGTTTCGGTTTTGAACGAAATCTCCGAAACGAAAGTTTGACATGAAAAGAACAAAAAACCCCGGGAAAACAAAACAATGCTCTGCAAGTTTATGTGCACCGGCTACACTAAACCGACGCAGTTGAAATACCTATAAAATTGGGCATTAAACAAAAGAAAAACTGTTAAATTGAATGCGCCACCCGTTCAGGCGGCCCGGCCGAGCCGACGCGACCTGGACTCAGCCGCCATGTTTGTTTGGTGGTGGCGCCCCCTATAAGTCGCTGGAGTCGCGAATAGTACCAAACCAAGAAACACCCAAAAAAGGCTTATAAAATACTTACCACTAGATTGCAATCCTCGATGCCGTTGTTACAGAACGGACAGGCCACCAGTCTCCTCGGGCAGGATGCCGTTACGTGTGAAGCGTGCTCTTTGGATTCAATCAGCTCCCCACAGAACGCACAAGGTTTTCGCGAATCTTCCTGGCATGTCTGGTGATGAAGCTAATTATATCGATAAAAAAAATGAAAGACGTTTACAAGCCTCTGTAATACAAAACTAGAAAGCAGCTGTTGAGGAGGAGGAGGGGAGGGTACGGAGGGTAGGATATGCCCCTCCTCCTCCGTACCCTCCCCTCGTCTCAGCTTTTTTTAACGTGAAACGTTCTTTGCCTCGTGAAATTTGGTATGCCACATTTGGTGAAGCACAAAACAAACAACCGCCAAGCACGACGCTGATTGGCAGGTGAAATGGTCACGTGATCAACGCTGATTGGCTGATGTCGGTGAGTATGGGAGGTTCTGAAACTGCAGCAGGGTTCAAAGCTGGGATAGTTGGTTGTGGTTCATGATGAAAGAAAAATAGCACGGAAGACCAGGACAAAAAGGGGACACGTACGACAGACAAGCGCTTATTCACAACTGGAAGTTCAATAGGAGTACAAAAAAAAAACGAATAGGCGCTTCCCCGGCTGCACATGCCCCGTTCGATAGCTCCCCCCCCCCCCCCCGCACACACACACACACACCCCTCTCCCCGGTTACAATCTAAAAACAGAAAAAAAAAAAATCTAACGTGCGGGTGGCACTGTCCCATATGAGAATGCTTCCTCACCAACTGTCAAAGCAAGTGACCGGTGGCTTATGCAGCCATCACCCAAAGTTTTGATATTGAAAGCCTCCAAGCCCTCCCGCGCTCTCCGCTCTTTAACTCGTCCTAAAATATTTCTATTTTCAAACACGGGAGCGCACCCACACCTGCTGCAGTGGACCGCTAAATGACCAGACGGAGTCGTACGAGGAAAGTTACCAGTGCTCTCTCAGTCCCTCATTAGTGCACCGTCCCGTTTGGCCCACACAGGCCTTACCACGAAACAGCGGAATGCAGAATAGAGCACTGCAAGTCTCTTCGTACGACTCCGTCTGGCCATGTAGCGGTCCACTACAGCAGTTGTCGGTGCGCTCCCGTGTTTGAAAATACAAATATTTTAGGACGATTTGAAGAGCAGAAATCGCGGGAGGTCTTCGAGGCTTCCAATATCAAAACTTTGGGTGATGGCTGCGTAAGCCACCTGTCACTTGCTTTGACAGATGCTCAAGAAGCATTCTTATCGGCGACAGTGCCACACGCACGTTAAGGCTTTTTTTTTTGTGTCTTCAGATTATAACGGGGAAGGGGGAAGGGGAGGAGGGGGGGGGGAGGGCTGTTGGACAGTGCATGTTCAACCAAGGAAGGGACTAATATTCTTCGTTTTTTCTGAAGTCCTATTAAACCACCAGTTCTGAGTAAGCGCTTGTCTGTCGCACAAGTCCTTTTTTTTGTCGAGGTTTTTTGTGCGCTTTTTCTTTCGTCGTGAGGTTCTGGAAAGCCGCCAGGCTCTAAAACTGAACTAGCGCCATCGTCTTCATTCCAGGAACTGCTATCAAGTATCTACGCCACGTGTTAAGTTATCTGATGAAGAGAGCCGGGAGCGTAGTGTACGATACCAGAACGCTTCATGACTAACACAATTGTTCTTTACTCCCTCCCCCCTGCTCTCTCGGAGACCGATGCCAGCGCTTATGATTTGCCACGTTCTGCTCCCGTCTTTACTCCCACCAGTTCAATAGCTAAGAAGCCTTGGAGGCGAAGTAAAAAAAAGGCAACCCTAGCCTTCTTCTTCAGCATCACTTGGAAACGGAAAAAGCTATAGCCTCTACGAGAGAGCCAATCTGAACGTCGGAGCGGGGATCGTGACTACGTATTATATCGAAGCGTGCTCCTCTACTGAAGGAATGTCACGTGGTTCAATCCGTCGTCCTGATTGGCTCACATGGGCCACAAAGTTTGCCTCTGGTCACGTTATCATAAAACGAAGTATAGAAGCATTCGCTTTGTAATACAAACAGCCAAAAACAGAATTTTGGCTCAGTAAGTATGCAGTAGTTCCTTGCTGTTTCAGATTGCAATGTCATCTGCTTAAACGTTGATTTAATCGAGGTATATATTTATGTAAATAAACCTAGAAGACGATTAAGTGGCTTCTTTTTCAATATTTTGTATCAACACAAAGCTCTTTGTAGAGCTGTTTTTAACTGTTGTGATTTCATTAAGAATTAAACATTATATTTTTGTTGCACGAATTTAGATTTCATTTTCAAGAAAAAGGGAATCTGTATCTTCAAAAAGAAAACAATTGAATGCCCAGAACAACCTTTGG
Organism: Ixodes persulcatus; assembly: GCA_013358835.2. Classification (NCBI taxonomy): domain Eukaryota; kingdom Metazoa; phylum Arthropoda; class Arachnida; order Ixodida; family Ixodidae; genus Ixodes; species Ixodes persulcatus. The sequence goes on along the minus strand of JABSTQ010004520.1, from coordinate 76,897 downwards.
TGCGCATTGTCTAAAGATATCAGCTGCAGATGTTATGATTATAACAAGGTGTGCGAATATTCTGCCGTTTTCCATTTACCTCCGAGATATTTGGTGCAGACGGTTAAGCAGATATTCACAGACGTTTCAGCTGACTGTCTAGTACATTTGCTTTCGGTGTGTTTTCGAATCCCTGCAAGCATTAGCTCCCAGAACAGATGTACTTTTTCATTGACATTCATAGCAATGAGGTTGGATAATGAAAACTTTTCTCCCAACAAAACCAGCTTTTCAGGAGCGCTCATGTTGTGTTTATATTTGTGGTATTGTTAAATTGGTGTTTTTGGTTAATCAGGTTTGTTTACAGGTAACCAAAAAAGTTAAAAATTAAAAAACAATTATTGTGTACAGTTTTAACTTTAGAGCAAATTACATCATTCACGACTTTTCATTTGCTTAATTGATAGCCTGATGGGACATAGTTACGGAACCATTGATGCTTAAAATTTATATTGATATACATACGTTCCAATTTAGTACCCCTTGCTGCCTGACCAAGAGCTGTCCTCCACGGCATGTGATGATTAGCGATCTATAAAGCTATATAGTGACAATGTATAAAAAAATAATTTCAGATTTTAAGATTAAATTTTCTGCGTCTCAAGCTTGAGGTTGCCCCGTTTCTCTACCCTTAAGAACATTATTATGTCTGTCTTTTCTTCAGCGAAACAAAATGTTATATTGATTTTCCATATTCATCACGTACCAGGATTTGTTCTACGCTGGCTTGAAATTTGCACCCAAACTTCTGCTTCGGACACTTGACAACAAGTTGAAGAACTTGATCCCATGCGCTTGTCGACGGACGCATCTAAAGAAGTTGCGCAACAAAAACCAGCAGGTCAGAAAATACAAAATCAGCCAATAGAATTGGCTGATATTCCGTACCTTTTACCGTACACGTTGCTCATTTTAGTCCCTCCATCCTTGCAAGATATAATATGAACGTTTCGGAACTAAAAAAACAGCTATTGAAGACGCCAAGAAATATGTCCTACTAAACTTGGTACTACATATATCTTTTTTTATTTACTTACACTTCGCATTTTATCGTTTTGATCGGTGCGCTTGTACATAGCGGCCGAAAAATTTAACATTGCAAATAAACGAAGAAGAAACAGGCCTTGGCTTATGGCGATATCGGAAGTGTGGCGTTGTATTGACGTAGGAAAAGTATTGTGAAAGTACTCAACAAAAGTATTTAAGATAAGATACTACATGTCCATCTGAAAATGTATTTAGAGTAGTATTTAAGATACTTTTACAACGAAATATGTTCAGTAGAGTACAAATACTTTGAAAAAGTGATCGGATTGCATTTGAAGATACTCGGCCAATAGGTTGAAGTTGGTAATATAAGAATGAAATGTCCAAAAAGAGGTGCTCTACTTGTGATGACTTCGCTGAAAAACACATTCTGCTGTGACCTCTATGACTTTCAAGAAGCGACCTAGCTGCTGCAATCGCAGTTTACTTTGAAATAATTCGAGATACGCAACATAATGGTTACCGAAAGATTTTAGGAACAAGGGGGAATAACGTATTGTAGGCATGGCAACTGGCGGGCTTTAGTTTGGTGGCGGTAGGCTGGGCTCATGACGCATTCCGATGTAAGTTCGTAATACGCCTTGACGCGACTCGGCGGACTTGACACATAGTCCGGCATTGCCGAACTAGAAGTTGATCATACAGCCAGACTTGGTGATGAGTACGCGGGTGAAGGACAAACAAACAGCAGCCTCTGTTCCTGATGAACAACTAAAAGAGAGAGTGTAATGTCTCCCCAGCCAAGGGCGAGGAGGGCGCCTGTACCTTCAAACTGTCAAAAAATACATTAGGAAGGTTAAGAGAGAAACACAAGTAACACAAGAGAGTGTCCACGAAACCGCTTTCAATCCCGGTCTCCACCTGGAGGAAAACTGGGTTGGAGGGCTCTGAGAATGAATCAGTGTGCGCACTCGGAAGATGATGATGATGATTGCAAGCTTAGTGGCACAGGGACAACTAAGGCCATGGAGTGGTCGCAACGAGATAAAACAAAACGCTGTTGGACGAGCTTGGGATCCAATGTCAAGCCACATTAGGAAGACAAGGGGCTTCGGGGAAGCACAATCTAAGTGACCGGAGCTCAATAAAAGCAGCAAGATCTAAGTTCCTTGGCCGAGGGAGTGTTCGCGCTCACTTCAAAACGTGCTTGCATATTTTCATACCAGAATCCCCTGAACCGGCAATTTCTGAAAATGGTTCATTGTGACCATACCAGGCGTAGGCGTCACAATCTTACACTGACGGGACCACTCTAGCTTCAGACAAATAGTGTAAAATCCCGATGACGTCACTAGCACTTTGCTAGCTCTAAGCGTAACTTGACATTCAAAGACAACTTGAACAATTAAGTGGACAGGAAGCCACATAAAGGCGTACATGGGGCTATCCGGTTAGCCTTTTGTTGGCAATTCGGAGACCGTTTTCTCGTGCCTTGTTTCCTGTTCTGTGTTTGGTCGCTAGCCTTCAAGTCCGCAATCGGTTCAGCTTTGCCTTGGAGTTTGACGATCTCTAGTTCCGCGGATTGCTCCGGCGACAAACATTTTCGAATTTCCAAAAATTTTAAGATACATGGGTACAAGATAGTGAGAAATGTAATTAAGCTAAAGTAGCAGATACTCTAGACGAAATGTATTTGCAAGATAGCGAAATACTACCAAAAGTATTTGAAATACACATGGGCGTACCAACCGGGGGGGTAAGGGGGACACTTGCCCCCCCAGCTCTCAAAGTGGGGGGGCAAGGTATGTGTTTTGCCCCCCCCCCCTGAAAAAGTCACCACTGGGCAGGGCAAACACTGGCCGGCGGCGCCCAAGGGATACCAAGGGCACCGCACCTCGGCCCTGGTTGGGGTGGGGGGGGGGGTCTCGTTTGCCCCCCCCCCCACTCAAAAACAAGTTGGTACGCCGCTGGAAATACAGCATCTTGAGTTCTACTAGTAACAAATGTACACCAAATTGTTTTACAACATTATGTAAAAATAAGTCAGGCCATTATGTAAGGGTCAATTTGTTTTAACAAATACGTTTTTTTTTTTTTTTTTAAAGACCGTAAAAACCACTCAGATGCGATATACAGCCTGGATGTTAAAAAAGAATGCAACTGAAAGATGACTAATTAACGAAAAATTACTAATAGCTTTTTAATTAAACGTTTCCAGGCACATGTTTATATTGAAGAAATTGAGGCAATTAACGTTGAAGGCCAGCCCAGTTTTTTAAAAATCTTGGGGTAGAGCACGCCGTTTGGGTTATTAATCGTAAAATTTTGTTCAGGAAATCTGTCAATACCGAAACCAAGAACGGTATGGTGAAAACGATGACTGTAATTGTGAATGAGGCCTAAGGCCTTATTCACACAGCCGTCTTTTCCCCAATCCCGGCGCGGCGCCGGGCGGAGTTTCCGCACCGGGAGGGGGATTTCCCGTCGCCCCGTCGTCGGAGATTTTTCTTTTATAAAATGCACCGCCGGCAGAGCTTTTTCTATAACGTATTAAAAATTACTTTGCCTCGCCAGATGTTGTGCAAAAGTACGTGTCAACGTATATTTCTGTTTAGATGTTTTAGAATCGGTCAAAATAACTGGTAAAATAATCACCACCCGATCTTGTTTTTGTTTTCCTTCTACAGATCGCTGAAGATACTGCAACAAATCAAACCATTTTTACAGTTTATTGTTGTGCCACCACATGAACTGCCTGAAAAACTCCCAATCCTTATCGCTGCGCAATTATGTTTTTCACAATTATGCATGCCCCAGAGTTCCATAGATCGTTTATTTCCTAAATTACGAATGCTGCCGTCAATGCGTGAGGGTTTAACCTTCCAAATCAGTTTCTCTTGTTGTGCTTTAGCAACACTACACAGACGCGTCTAGACATCAAAAAGCAACTGTGGAATTGTGTCCTACTAAACGAAAGGAACCAACCTATGAGCCACCCGCAAGACGAGTCTAGAGAGCAGCAATATTATTCGCCTTACCTCGCTGATCCATTCGACGTTCCCATCGTTCTCGCAAACAAATTCACCTTCTTCCTCGATCATGTTGATACACGAGATGCAGTATATGTGTCCGTGGCTGTCCTCCTTCATGTTCGGAGACACATTTTTGCACATCGCGCAGCGTAGCGACTCCGAGACCGCTTCAACGAAGCACACGGGCTCCGAAAAGTCGGCACCTTCCACATCCTTTATCAGGATCATCTCTGGAACCATGATGAAGGTGCCTAAGATATAAATAAGACTTATTTCAGTCTATACATATTTTTTTATCGCTTACAGTGATGTCTCGTTAATATGGACACCTCCGTTCCCGTAAAAAATCGTCCATAATGCGAGTTGTCCATAATAACGAGACAAAACTGCATGTATTTTCCCAGTTTGTTCCCGAAAGTGGTGTCCATATAGCGGTGTATCCATATTAACGGGGTCCATATTAAGGAGACATGACTGTATCACACAGGTGAAAAATGCCAAGTCACTGGGCTACAGGGGACGCAGACGCGGAGTCTTATATTCCCGAAAAGAAAGCGACTGCGCATGGCCCGAACGAGTTCCACAACACGGTACACAAATATGGCAGCGCGCAGAAGGCGAATATTGATCTGCTTTAGAGACGTTTGTAAGTACGGCCTCTGGTCGCCGCCATCTTGCTGCTGGTGTGGGTAGATCGTCTGCTAGTCAAGCATTACTGAGGCATACCCACGGCCTCATCTATGCTTCACTATCAGACGATCTAGCCACACCAGCAGCAAGATGGCGGCGATCGTCTGCTAGTCCAGCATTGCTGAGGCGTACCCACGCCCTCAGCGATGTTTGACTATCAGACGACCTACCCATACCAGCAGAAAGATGGCGGCGATCGTTTGATACTCTAGCACTGCTGAGGCGTACCCACTCATTCAGCAATGCTTGACTATCAGACGATCTACCCACACCAGTAGCAAGATGGCGGCGCCCAGAGGCCAGGCCGTACTTGCAAACGTCTATAGTCAGCGATAGTAAGAGAAAGACAGGGCCTCTTTCCAATTGCCGGCCTCCAGCACGGTTGAAGCTGACGAGATGCCGGAGCGTTACGGAAGGTAGGTAGCGCGCTCTGGTGGCAGGGAAAGCGAAACTCATCCCTGACGTTCTCGGCCTGTCCGGGTCTATAACAGACACGCGTGCCCTCGTTTTTCAGCGTGCACGGGTTTCTTTTCTTTTTTTTATATAGCAGTACGAAGTTTTTTAAGTTACTTCTGGTCGCATTAAAACTACGATGAGGAAACTTATTAATAAAAATATAAAGTAATGGGGTGATGGGACAGGAAAGCAAACCGATATGCAGAGAGAAATCCAGACAAGTCGTTTAAGCTTTAGTCCAGACGGAGACGACACTCGCTATGAGCTAATGGGGTCAATCAAGCAGTGTCAAAAGCGCGAGTCAAGCCGTTTTAGTTACGATTGGTTCAGCGCTAATAGAGCACGCACAGAAACATGACGAGCACTATGATGGTGCGCTTTCGACGAAGTCTGATCGGTCCCCCCAGTTTGTGGCGTCAGCTGCGTCTAGACTTAAAGGGGCGGTGCAACGACTTTCAAACTTTGGCCAATTAACTGCCAAAATTAATCTGTGTCACCCATGGAACGAAGAACAGAAAACCGTATTTTCTTGCGAGCGCTAGTTTTTATGTAAATAAAAATTAAACAAATGGAAGGTCAAAGTGCCTCTCAACTTTCCATGTCGCCTTTCAAGTGACGTACGCTGGGGAATCACGTGGTTTCCCCTTGGGTCCTCTCTTGAGAGACGCCAGCCGCTTCCTTCGCCATTATCGTCTTTTAAAGGATTAGCATCGTCGAAGGTCGCGGCGAGCTATCGACACAAAAGACGGTTCGCCACGGGGGGGGGGCGGCGAGTGTATAGTCGGTTACAAGTCAAGAAGGTGGGAGAAGCTCCTCCCACAAGCGTGATGCGCCCTTTTCAAATCCCTCCGCAGTCGAAAGAATAGTTCACTGGAAACGTCCCTTGTTCCGCTTCAATGGATAGACATTGGCTAGGGAGTGATGCCAACTTGTCTCCGACTCCCACTTTTTTTACGAAAGCGACCTTTGCATTCATCGGAGAGGGAACCGAGCCCCTGAAAGTAGCCTTTGTATCCATCGGAGGGGAAACCTAACCCCCGAAAGTCGTATTTATTTCCATCGGAAGGGGAAAACTCTAATCTTCCTCTCGTGACTTCCACCACGCTAAGACAAAGTCGAAAGATAAGGCAAATATTCACAGGAAGGCAAGACCCTCCTCCCGCTGTGGCCGCGACGTCACGGAAGCGATGGAACGCTATTGGATGCGGAGGTGGCGGAGTGATATATGAATCCCTTTGAGGGGCATTTGCCGCTACCTTCTTGACCAGTAACTTACCATAGCAACGGAGGGGGACAGATTTTGTTCACTTCCGCGTAACCCCCAGAATACGTCACACATCAGTTCCGTTAACCAGCACAAGCGGCTGCAGATCGGCAAATAATTAATTTTCTTCTTTCCGATTACGCACCGGAATAGCTATTTTTCGGGGCAGGGTGACGCGTTTTTTGGTCACTTGTGCTTAGATAAGCAATATAAAAAAAATACAAATTGCCAATTAGCGACCTCCCTGTATTTCCTCTAAAGGTATGCATCAGTGTTATTGACCGAGACGGACTTCATCGAAACAAACTCGGCAAAATTTCGCCAGAGACGGCGCGAAAGAAGGAAGTTAGCGATAACGGATATCTCTCGACAAATTAGAGCGTGCTGGTAAAGTTACGGGGATAAAGGAAAGCAACATGAACGGCAAAAAAGACGGGGACAAGACAAAAACATATTTCCGTCCCCGTCCTTTGTGTCATTCATGTTCCTTTCATTTATCCTCTAATATGTCTCCGTGCAGGTGCGCAAGTCCTTGCCAGTATATGTTCTTTTCAGAGCAGGGGTCTTAAACTCATTTGAGTTGGGGAGCTAGATATCCTACCCTAGAAAGTTTGAATGACGAGGCGGTTGGGGGGAATTATATCGAGAAGGAATCTCGTTCTCTGCTTGTGATATCTTTAGCTGTGATTTGTTTAGAGGTCTACTTTAGCCCCTTACGTCATCTAATAACAAGAATTAGAATGACACCGCCTCGCCACCCTGCCCAAGCACATTGTAGTTCCCGTTGCTCATTTCACACGGGAACTAATCAAACTCAACATGTCTAAAACAAACTCTTAATACGACTGCTATTGCTTTCTTGGCAATTTTTATAGCAGCGGTCTGTTAAAACACTTGTAATTTTATGGTAATTTTTTTTTCTTTTTTTTTTCTGAAGGCGAGAATTACGAGCTCATAGCTTTACCTCTGGTAATTGCTCCTACTGAGCCAAAGTCCGTGCAGCCGAGGTGAGAAAAAAGACTGGGAAGCAAAATTAAAACGAAACACGAGACAAAATAAAACAAAACAGCATAAACTATGTGAATACGAATTAAAGCAGGTTTACGTTTCGAGCCGAAATGAATCGGTGACACGATATTAAATAAGTCGCATGCCATTTTCTAGCGCTCAAGACGTGGGAACAAAGGCTCGCAGCCGGTTGCTTGCGGGCCGCGTGCGGCCCGCGTCTTCCGAGACCCCTGTTTCAGAGTATCCGCAAGGTTTTCGCCCAGCTTATTCAGTGAAAGCCAACCTGTAAGGCCCCTTATTCGAGTTCGACATTTACCCAGAACGCAGAACTACCATCATCGGCGCTGTAACGCCTCGTACTCGTCAGATCTAAAACACGCAAAAAACGACATAAGTACCCCCCCCCCCAAAAAAAAAAAAAAAAATAAAGGTTTTCTGGTAATATTGCGCGAACTATATACATGTTTTATAGTTTAAATCTTACGTGGTGGTGGAAATATACAGTTGCGCATTATACGATGATTTGTTGTTTCTATCTTGATTGGTCATTATTTTGTAGGGGTGTGCGAATGTTCGCCATTTTCAAATAACGATTCGAATATTACCCTATTCGATTCGTTAATCGAATCGAATAATATTTTTCAAAAGATTCGAGTATTTTTCGAATAATTTCCGAATAGTCGTTACGGTGAAGCGCCGCGAGGTTCCCTTCCCAGGCGTCCCACAACGCGCTTGCACGCCTGCACTACGAGCCCGCAAAATAGAAATACGTAAACTCTTATCCCAGACAATGACTGTCATCATCGGCAACAGCCGTTTTTCCCTATACGTGCGTTGCGGTTGCCTCCATTAGGGGCCACTGTGCTAAGTATGACCCATAGGTATAACCCGGATGTAAGCGATTTGCCGAGAGACGAGACAGGCGACGTCGGCCCGCTTCGCTGTCGCTCGGTCAGTCGCGCGATGAGGCAAGCCGCATGAAAGTGGCGTGAGCAAGCGACCAGGGCGATGAGGACGTTTTATAGAAATCCAAACACCGCGAGCGTCGTGACGAGCTACAGTGAGAAATCGTCGCTCGCTGGTGACTCTCGTCGCTGTCGCTCGTCTCGTCGCTCGCTGAATCGCTTACATGCGGTTCAGCCTTTAGGGACCGCTTTCGCACGAGATGCTCGTGCACGCTTTCGAAAAGCTTGTCGTGGAGACGTTTCAGAATTGTTGCAACGATACCGCCGCTGTCTATGAGCGAAGTAGAAGTGGTTGAAGCGGGAAGTTGTTCGAAGAGAAAGCGCAGTAGAGTGTGGAAGGTTTTCGGCTGCTCCCATGCAACCAATTCAAGAAGCCACAACAGCTGCTTGTGTCGAGTTTTTCCGAACACTTTCCATGGTTGTTCCACTTGTTCAGTGTGAGAAGATGTTGCTTTTTGAGGGCGCAAGTGGAACAAGACAATAAGTTTTCCCAGAATCTTCTCAGATCAGTGAAAACAAGGTCCCTGGACGTAAGCACACGGCCACATCATGCCCTTGGTACCTTCCTTAATCCCCGATTCAAGGATATCTGCTACAACGAGGAATAAAAAGAGAATGTAAAGTTCCTACTTAGTACAATGCTTCAGGATGTACCAGGCTCAAGCGAGCTGTGATTTTATGTTCAGCGTCCGCGTGAACCATGATATTATGTTTAGTATTCAAATACTGTAGTAGCTTTTGTCTGTATTTAATTATATATTGTTGAACTCTAGTCATAATGGTATAGTCGAATTTTACAATAATTTTAAGAAACATGTTGGAACAATAAAAATAATTTTATAATCTCTTTGCTCTTCTTTAGTAGCAGTCTACCTACTATTCGGAAACTATTCGAAAATTATTCGATTCGTATTCGTATTCGATTCGGTGCCACAATTATTCGATTCGTATTCGATTCGGTTTCAAAAATCACTATTCGCACACCCCTATTATTTTGTAAATCACAAGGTATACGCTAATGATAGTATGATCAATCGTTTTTGTGCACGACTTAAGCAGGCATTTGTCAAGGTGTGCTGTCTATGTGAGTTTTTAACGTGCGGACTACGCACCTATCGAGCTAAGAAAAAGCCTGTTTTATTTCTTTCCACTTTTTTTTTTCAGCCGATATGTTTTTTGTTTTGTTTTTTTGGTGTGTGTGTTTTTGCGCTCTGTACACCGGGAGCGGACTGCTGCCCGAAAAACACGGTATCTTTCCACGGAGCGCCCCTGACCCTCGTAAAAAGACAGTTTGAGAAATCCGGCTGCTGTGCCGTCGAAACCCGACAGGCCTAAGCGATCACCAAGAATTATGTCAGCCTTAAGCCTAAGCACTCACCTACACTTCGATCAAGTGCGTTCAAGCGCAACTCGCGGAGAACATGGTCGCCATGAACTGTAACGTTCACCACGAACTCACCTTAGCTGAACGTGGGACAAAGATGTTCAGAGGAAAAATAAAATTCCAATATAGTGAATCACTGCCGCGCCTCTATCACCGCTGATACGCCCCACACGTACTACGCGCTCTGTTCCGTCATCAAAGCCGCAGCCCGCAGCTGCGGCCGACGCTCTTATCTTTCCGCCAGAGATAGTAGCAGTGGCGGCAGTGGCGCTCCGAGCATTCCGAAACTATAGACGTCTGCTACTCTGGGCGCAGCCATCTTGCTCTGGGCTTGGCTCCGCTGCACTCGTCGAACGCAGAACGCCAGCATTCGGCGTTTGGCTCTTGCATTCGAACGCGTTCGACGGGTGCAGTGGAGACAAAGGCAGGTAGCTTTGGGTCTACCCACTAATCAGTCCAACCAGAGCTCGGCGTTCTGACGTCCCCCTCTCGTCTCCCCCTCTTCCTCAGTTTCTCGGCGCATTAGCTTTGCAAGAACACAACTATACGTCCTTTCGAGTAGCGCCAAAAGCGCAACGTCACGGCGATCGTCGTATTTCGGCTCCTGGGCAATAAACAAACAGTGCAATCGAACCAAGTGAAGGCGCCGTGACCGTGAGCTCTTAGGGCGTGTGTTTGGGTGGGTATGGATTTTAACCATTGTCTGCACTCTGACTTATTACGAAACAATATATAGCAAAGCTCAAAGCTCATCGCGGTTCTTCGAAGTGCACTAAACCTTCTTTTTTTTCTTTTGCTGAAGAATGACATTTGTTCACAAAAACCTATACTTGTAAGCTAACCTAGGAAATGATAAACAACGATGAGGTACTACTACCGCTGCACAAACCCAATCAGTGCCTTGTTTCACTCACCGCCGAGAAATCAAATTTATTGGTACATAAAATTTAACCCTCAAGAAATTTCGTCCATACAGATAAGGGTGGCATGCCTAATTATAATATGAACACTTTCAGCGTCTCATTTCTACCTCGAGCATCAAAAGACTGGAATTACCTTCCCGCTTCAATAGCATCAATTACTTTTATATCACTTTTTGAACAAACACTTATTATCAGCACTCTCAGCAGATTTCATTGACATATTATTTTTTTTTAATTGTTCATTCCCCTTTATAATGTTCCTTCTAACTTAAGGATAGATAAATAAATAAATAAATAAATAAATTACGCGTATTGTCGAAGCAAACGTGGTGACAGTTGCGATCTGCTCTTACTAGATGGCACCACTTCACTGAAACGATCTCGGGCACCCTTATCACTATTTCACTATCGTCGGCAAGGAACGCTGGCAAAAAGGTTCCGGCTGCTCATGTGGGAGGACTCAAAGGCAAGTGGCTTTCTTTGTCGCTCTTTTTTTTTTATGCCTGAAGTTGAGTCATTTTAAATATTTATAGCATACTTTACTGAATCTCGTGATTCCTGTCAAAACATTTCGTCAAAACGCTACGTTAAAGGGGCAGGTTACAACTTACCACTGCCTCGAAGTACGCATGCGCATCCTTTTGTGTGAACACACAAGAAATCAAGTTGATTTTGTGATTTTAAGTTGTTTTTTATTGTTATTATTTTCGAAATCCGCAGGTAGCACCGGTAACTTCGATAAAACGTTTTGTTCGCATTTTATATATTTTTAAGCAATTGTGTTCTTTTAGCGATGAATTCGAACTGTATTCCAAAAACCGACCTACCATAGCTGGGACGTTTGGCTTTCACCATTTCTTACCATCACCACCAGGCTTATATGTACTTACACGAAGTTTGACGAAGGGCGTTTGCCTTAAACGTCGCTTGTTTTCTTCCCTTTCTTTTTGCACGTCTTATCTTTCACGCTTTTAGTTATGTGTATACACCAAATGCAAATAGTGAGTGGTTACATTTTGCTTCGCGCTTTGGGGCTCTCAAAAAAGTTTCAAGGGCATGATTCACGCCTGGTGAATTATCTTAGTTTGTACCGCTTACAAAGCCCCTTATCAAGCGCCATGGGGGCGATAGTATGTACTGAGAAATTTTATCATCTATTTGTCACAACATAAATGGATGGATGGATGGATGCTAACGGCTGTACCCTTTATAACGGGAGGTATATTGCGCCACCTAGTCTACAAACCAAAAGTATGACTCCTCCCCTCGTCCTCCTAAGCCAATTTCCTTCTCCTTTGAAAGTCATCCTTGTAGTAGTGCTTGGGCACTATTGGAAGGATGATTTTAAAACTCTTCGCCCGAATGTGAAAAAAAAAAAAATCTAAGTTCCTCGTTCCCGCTTGCTATACACGTTATGGTAAGAACATGCGGAGGGTCTATTATATGCCTCAAATGTTTAATTCAGTACCTCTCAGTTTATGTGACTTTACCTAAAAAAAAAAACTCTGATATGACCGACGAGCTTTTGTGATAGTTTCATAATTCGTTTTTATTGTTAGAATTTTTTAAACAAGTGCGTTTTTGTTTGTTCTTTTGTGCGCGACTTTCTTCCTTTCTTTTCTTTTTATAATGTGATAAGAAAGGAAGTCATCTACATCCTCCGTGTCGCAAGAACTGGGCAAGATTTTGTGCAGCATTCAATGGTGACAAATGACGTATAGTGCCTTCTGCTTTGTCTCCTTTTTTATAATTTTCTGATTTCAAGGATTTTTTTTATTTATTGGGAGCATCAATCTTTAGTTGGAAGTGCTGTAAAGACTTGGTGATGATTTCGATTTTTTTTTAACAAGAATTGTTCTCTTTTTGTTTGGCCATCTCCTACATTACTGGTTTTGCCGCACAAGCCGATGATGGCTTTGGCGAACCTGCACTCTGCCTTGAATATGCTCATCCTTCACAAATAAAATTATTATTATTATTATTATTATTATTATTATTATTATTATTATTATTAAATTTACGACTGCAATTATGGTAGTGAACGTCCCCGGGTCACGGGTAAGCTTTATCGTTTTTCTAGAAGTTTCTGTAGATGCTGTGCTTCATACTTCCGAAATGGCATGCTCATGAGCGGTGTTAACGTTAGAAATCACCTGTTGCAACCGCGAAGACTTTTATGTATAGTGCGCGCATAAAGGCCCGTTCACACTCTTGCGACCGAGTACGACTGAGAGAGACGAGATCTCTTAAAACTTCTTAAATATTTTTAGAACGAACGAACGCACTGGCATTGTGGCGCCATCTATGCGGTGACCCTGGAACTGCATTTCACAAGAACGAAGGTTTTGCGGGATTTCCGAGGTCAAATGTGCGTAATACCCATAGAAAGGCTCGTTTATAACAATGACAAAAGTTTTTCGAGCCAAGACAGAAAGGATTATGCGCGAGAGAAATAAAAAAATATTCCGGACCTCCGAGTATACACTGCTACCCAATAGATGGCGCCAGTGTTTCCTCTGGTTTAAGAAGTTTTAAGGAACCCAGGTTTAAGAGGTCGCAAGAGTGTGAACGGGCCTTAAGGCTGACTCTCAAAAACCACAGTCCCTCAACACTTTCACCGCGCGAAATTCGGGGGGTCGCACACGAGCACTCGTAATAATCAACTATCAGACAGCTTATGCGTAGTGCTTGAATCTCTACGTAACCTGACGTAGGCCATAACGGGGCATTTGTTCGGACACGAGTGTTGAGTCGGCGTTCGACTTGGACTCGTGTTCAATCGGTGACAGTCAGACGCTTGCGCTGCACGCGTGTCCAAAATGCTCGTGACTTTCAGCTCCTATAGCTGACGTAGAGGACTCAACAATACCCTTTGGCGAGAAGCTCTGGCAAGGGGGCGCAAGCTGCCGCCCACTTAAAAGGGTTCAGCCGTATACATCCATACATACGTACATACGGCCTTGCTATCTATGAGATGCCAGTTGGCCCGCTCGGAAGCAAATGATGGAAGTTTCGAAATGCTGGCCTTAGTGTAGGGTGACCATCCGTCCCGCGACTCGCGGGACTGTCCCGCCTCGAGGGCTCGCGTCCCGCGTCCCGTAAGAAATACCAAAATCTTAAAAATGTCCCGCATATTTCACACTGTCGCAAAATTCACTACGCAACTCATGGCGCTGCCGAACAACGGGGTACGGGGAAGCGCGGAGGTCACCGGTAATTGTGTTCATAGGCCCCGACAAAAAAAAAGGGGAGTGGCTTGAACCCCCCCCCCCCCTTTAAAGTTATTTCCCAGGAGGGGCAGAGCACCCCCCCCCCCCCCCCCCCACCAGTGGCTCCTTGGGAAAGCAAGAAATGCTGTCGCTTCCGGAACCTCTGGGTGCATGGGGGGAAGAATAAAACGGGTTTGTCGCCCCCCCCCCCCCCCCTGTTTAGGAGATTGAAATCTTAATGCCCATGATCGCAGGAATCGCGATGGTACGCCATTTTCCGTTCAAGCATTGCGGGAAGCGACCGTCGTTCTTGCAGGAGAACCGACGCGCATGCGCCGTTGTGCCCCTCCCCTTGGTGACAAAATATTACGAGCGAAAATTGCTCGCCAAAAGTTAAAAAATAAGTTATTGTAATTATGTTGAAGTCTTGCTGTGTCAATGCGAAAGGGTTGCCGTGGAAAGCTTTTTTAGTGAAAACGGCCACAGAGAAAAAAGAAAAGCCTCCAACTCACAACGGTTTAAAATAGTAGCGGAAAACAAACAGCGCAGGGACAAGGACAGAGTAGAAGATGGTAGACACACACAGCGCTGTGTGTGTCTACCGCCTTCTACTCTGTCCTTGTCCCTGCGCTGTTTGTTTTCCGCTAATATGAATGACCAACTAGCTCACTCGTCAACACTACTAGTCTAAAATAGACATAGTTTTAAATTGGTGGAGGAGCATGTTAGTAGAAGTACGCATCGACAGGAAACAATAAGCCTAGACAGATTTAATGGGGACTTTTAGCGAACCTGTAATCGCGTTCCCAGCACCGCACTACCAGAGCCGTTGAAGCATGCTTTTAACGCGCGCCCGGGTGATACCATGAGTGCGTGGTTCGCGCTTAAAAGCAAGCTTCAAATTCTCCGGCCGGTATTGTGGTACGTGGAACCCGGTAACGGTTTGCTAAAAATCAACCCTATTTATTCTTATCTTTTGATACATAAGTGTCTGTTGCAGTCGATTTTTAAAGTTTTCACCTTAGACACTTGTAATAAATATTTTTCATTAAAGTTAAAAAATACATCACTGGAATTGATATTTTTTAATTGCCGCAACAAAATTTTTAAGTGTAATATGCTTTTGGGTAGCGCAGGACACGAAATGTGTTAGCAAAGCCAGATTTCGTGGTGTGCGTGCTGATAAATTTTCTATATCAATCGTGATAATGCCGCCGTTCGCCCCCCCCCCCCCCCCCCTTCCCTCGGGTCAGCGTGTCGTCCTTCCTAATTTATGGTGAATTCCGCTCGCAGATCTCGAGCGCTCCAAAAGCGCTCCATTTGGAGCGCGCATATTCCGCTCGCAGATCTGGCTCGAGCTGGTCATCTTCCCCTCGTAGATCTCTGGCAACGCCCGCTCCACGGAGCGCCTGAAACTCCGCCGAACTTGCTCTGCGGGATTTCACAGATCTCTCCGGAGGTTGACCAGGTTGACAGAGCGGCCCACGTGATTTCCTTCTAAATCGGCAGTGCGCATGCGCGGCGAGGTCGAGAGGTTGGCGAGGTCGGCAAGGTCGGCGGGCCGGACGGGTCGTCGAGTTGGATCTGTTCGGGTGCATCGGTTGTTTACGTGGGATTGTGACGGCTCGAACGCTTCTACCTCGCGTAGATCAGGGATACAAAGCCGGGACTGTGGAGCGTGGTAAATCGTAAGCGCTGACATCTGTGATCGTGAGAGGAAGAACGACAGGAAAGCCGGAGGCAGACGCAAGGTTAGGCCTGTTCATTCCGCAGCCAATGATTGTTTACCTTTTTACACGGCATTCCGCCGGCGTTTTCCCGTGCAATAAAGCAAGAAGAGATTAGGCAACGACCGTGCAAGTGATGGTTTGTTACCTCTGTGTTTATTAAAGTCGTATCAGAAATCTGAACTCCACCGCTGGCAATCGCTGTCCGTGCCCCGCCGCTTCGACGCGGCCGAAAGGTATGTGACGGTGCCGTACGCGGACTGCGCGGACGTCTTCGTTATTTGTGACATGAGCGCCGTGGTACGTATACTTTCGCACGGCCTGTGTCGCGTGTTATTTCTGCGTCGGAAAGATCAGTCGGCTCAGGCGTTGGTGGGCTTGTCAAGTTCGAGCAGCGGCCATTTTGAATGGCGGAGGGTGAAGCGATGGGGAGGAGTGTGGGGGAGGTCGCTCCAAAAAGGCGAGTTTATCTTCCCCTCGTCGATTCGGAGCGGGTCCCACGGAGCGGAATTTGGCCTCCCTCGCGGATTTTGGAAAGCGCTCCGGATCTACGAGTGGAATTCACCATTAGTCACACTGCCTCGGTTTCACACGTGTCAGCAAACTAAAATTGAATAATAAATAGCTTTATTTTTTTTCTTCAGAACTTGCACCACAAAATATGGGCGCGATACAACGGAGAAAGAAAGAAAAGGCCAAGGTTACACGATTGTTTAGCCCACTTACGTCTTTCTTTTTTCTTTTCTTTTTTTCTTTTTGGGAAGAGAGATACTTAGAAGCCTGTATGCTCGAAGAAGCTAAGAAAGAACCAAACCTGATATTCTTTGACCGGAATCACGGCACGTTGGTCCTGAACCGCAAAGCAGGTGCCAAAAGCAGAGTGTCGAACCGAAATTTTTATCGGTTCGGTTCGGGTTCGTGGTCACGGCTTTCGGTTCAGTTCCAATTCAATCCCGGGGAGAAACCAATAACGGTTCGAATTGGTACGAACTGGATTGAACCTGTTTGAACTGCTAAATTGAGAATATATTTTCCACGCTGTTTCGGCAATAGGCACTATTTCCGCCGTAAAAGAAGTAACTATATAGTTTTTTTTAACGTTTGTACCGCTTACTTTTATTTTCAGGTACCAAAATAAGAAATTGCGTTATTTAGTTTCGACACAACAGTAAAAGAAAATCGAGATTAACATACACAACGTCGTGTTTATACGGTTCAACGGACTCAACATCTATTTGTTTACCTCAGTCACGCATATTTTACCTAAGTCGAAAGGTTGTCACGAAGTGTGGTAGGTCACCTAAAATACCCGTGATTTGTACAACTTTGCGTCACATTATTAAAAGTTGAATCGTAGTCGTGCTCTTGATGTATGGTATTAATTACAGGGAATAAGGTCATAAAATGGGCACCTCGTCGCCATTAATATCGTGATATACGTATAGTTTAGAAAATACGTCTTACATATGTATGATGACGACGGAACTAAGCTAAAAGCTACACCATTTTCAAAATGTCAATAAAGTTTTAGGACACGCCCTTTCAGTCTAACTTTTATAGAGACACTGAGTGGCATTCACAATGCTTGTCTTTCTAACCAACATTGTTTACACTCAGCACCATAATAAGGAGGAAGAGTCATGCAGAAATGAGTGATCGAAACCGTTCACACAAGTCTATACGCACATTCGTACTCGGATCGAATCTGGCCTAAAATAGCGCGTACCCAAGAAAACATTTTCTTATACAGGATAAACTAGCATAGCCTGGCTGTTGAGGTTTATTCTTTACATGATGCCGGTCAATTTAATTTACCAATAAGCATCACCCTCGCTAATTGTTGATTTTTATTAAATAGAACAAAGTAGTATTTTATGCTCTACTCGACATGGTAGCTACTTATTTACTGGTCGCTTTCTGACGGTCTGAGTAATTGTAATAGTTCCGCCACAAGCGCCTGTATACTTTGTTTTGTCCAGCCCACAAACACATAAAATTGCTGTTCATCACATAGAAGATGCAATACCAGACTTCTATATGTTTGAGAAGTTATATTTCGGCCAGGAATGCATAGTCGCTTAAATCAAATTTAAAATTAGAAATTTCCTTATGCTCTCCCAAATCACTTATACACGTCACTATCGAGGATATAAACGCCGGACAAGATTTGCACAGCATCTTTTAGATAATTTGGGGTTTAATTACCTATGATATACCTAGTTAATAGGTTCAGTCCTTTATTTATGTTGTCAAATATAAGTCAGTAATTAAACATATTTATATTATCCTTATTAATTCTGACTGTATGACGTTCACATAACCGCTTGACACCGGCACGGGAGGACGATACTGGAAAACACGGTAGCTGTTTAGTCTGCAAAAACCTGTGTTTTTTCTTCTTTTTTTCTTTCGGCTGCTTGTCAGTGTAAAACACCAGGTCGCGGGGTATGCCGAAAAGGATTTTGTGCGCAAATGAAATATCTGAAGGCAAATACACGAAATGTGCACAAAGAGAGAGATAATAGCGAGTTTTAGTAGACCGTGTGTCCCCCTTCGCTAAGCCCCTCCGCTCCCTGGAACTCTACAGCCAAGGCCATCGGCGCGCAGACGCAGTGGCGGTTTCTTCGTAGCGGAGGGTTAGCGGAGGGGGAAACACGGTCTACTAAAACTCCCTAATGAACGGTATTCTTAAAAAAAATACGAGGCAATGCCTTACTGAAACAAAAATGCATATATACGTAAGGATATTGATAATTACAAATAAAAAGCGTGAAGGGAAGACGAACATTCTAATAATCCTAAAATAAATCATACTTTGGCACCGGCTTTCACGAGCACGAAACTTCGCGAAGTACTGCCCCGGGAGGCTAATGTTAGTTTTACGTGAACGTGTATTGGACCCTCACTTTACTACTTTGTCTTGTATCAGTCATGCGCTCTAACATTTTATTGGGCTGCTGTATATCATAGCGAGATTGCTATATATACGGCACAACTTTACAATTTGGGTATCTACTTTCGCTAGTGTTGCGAACATCGCATTTCACCAAGAAACTGAACTGTTGATGGTTTGCGTCTGACGTCATTGCACTATATGCTGGTGGTCAATGTGATTTGTTGTTGCTGAAAAAAATCAAATCCGGTGGTGCAAAATGCACGTCGCAGAAGGTCGCGGTCAGTGCAAGACATGTATTTGAGAGATACAAATTATTCTTGCTTGGTGCAGCGTCGTCAAAAACGGCGACTTTGGGCACCTTGAAAACGCGCTTTCTGGCAAGAGTGTTTCTGCAAACACTGTGCATGGCTTCCGGGGCCACGCTTTCTGGTGTCTACCGAAGATGCAGGGCAGAGGAACCTTTACACCACAGTATATTCTTAAAACTACACCCCCCCCCCCCCCCCCTGCACCTCCCCCCTTCTTTTCTTTTTTCGTTGCTCCTCCAGAAGATACTTTATATTCCTAGGGGACTCCCTCCTGCGATTCGGGTGTTAATTTGAAAACTATATTTGTGTCACTTGCTAACAGTAATCCTCCATTGCTTCTATTTTGCACCCAAAAACTGTGATGAAGTTTTAACAAGATACGGAGGAGGTCGAAGATTGGGGAAGGACTTGAGAACGACAACCCTGTGAGACCTAGAGCGGCTGCCAACGTAAGCCTGTCACTCTGAGGCCATTAGGATCTTTCTTTTCAGCTATACCTGCTGTACATACTTGTAGTTCTACGTAACGTAGGATGAATAAGTCACGTTTAGTCCTTTCAATGCTTCTATTCTCAGGGACAATTTTCTGAGGCAAATCAGCAATAACGAAAACATGTTTGGGTGCCTCAATGTGCATTTAAAATTAGTCATGCAACAATTTTTTGTACTTTCTCTAAATACCGCTAAGAACTAATCCCTGACGTTGATAACTTGCAAAAACGCCCATTAATGTCCTCTCCGCGCAATAGCAGGCGAAGAAAAAGATGAAGGAAATAAATAGCTTTTCCCTTCTCAACTCGGTATTAGAAGAAGGGGTCACGTGATCTGGTGCTATTTATATACCGTCAGTGTTCATCATCGTCAGGCACTGGGGTTCGCAAAGCATAGACAGTGGGCTGAGCTTCAGACCCCAGGATCCTGGGTTCAATCCCCACCCCTGCCCGTTTCGATCTGGATGAGCATCGTACCGGCGTGCGGTCGTGTATCACTGCTGTGTGATGCACGTTAAAGACCCCAGGCTAGCGGTTGTACTGCACTGGCTAAATTGCTCATCTACAGCTGGGAGACTCGTCGCCCTTTGAGGCGGACCAAGTTCTAGGCTGTATAAACACACACACAACCCAATTTTGAGCTTCAGACATTGTGAGAGTACGGAGGTTCTCATTTTTGATTGAACACGAGCCATTTCCCGAATATTTGGCGATGCCAAATGTCATGAACCCGAGCATTCGACTCGGGCTCATGACAATCGAGTACATCACGGTATTACGTGACTCGCGGTACTTAGTCATGATGTCATGTGAAGTCACGGTGTCAACAACGTCAATAAATCTAGCGACGTTCCCAATTTAAAATGACTTGACGCAGTGAGTCATGTGACAACGGGACGCGACGTCACGGAGCCATATGATGTCACATTACTTGACAGCGTATCTGGAAACCATGACGTCACGTGACCACGTGACGCACGGTTAATCCTAGTGTCCATACAAAAGCTCCACGAAAACCCACAATACCTCATACACTGCAATTCTATATACGACGATTTGATCAATACATATATATATACAGCTGCCAATATTTTATTCCCAAATATTTATTTTGTGATATTGACAAAAAAATTAAAAAACTACCCTCAACAGTTTTCAACCGGTTACCATTATATTTTCTTCGGTTCAATTCCGGTTCTATTCCAAGATGGCGGCGAAGATTTTAGCTTAGTTTCGGTTCGGCTAAAAATAGCGGTTCCGCTCCGCTTTTCGGCTCGGTTCGGTTCCGGTTCGACACGGCCCTTATCCCCGAGCAAACGTTGAAGTTATGTAGCTTCACTTTCGGGTTCCTCGCTTGTCACCCGGTATCTTTGGACACGATTCCCGAGCGAAACACAGCACTAGATCTTTAAGTAAAGATAGATGGCCGAAGGGAACAAGCGGAATACACTAGCATATGTGGCTAAACATTTTATTACAATTTTTTTTTTTTTTTGCGTCTCCTCACACGATATTTTGAAAGATACCTGAGCCTCCAGCGTTGCTAACGTCCATTTCCTCGTATCAACGGTAATTGTTACAATATATAAGTTTCGTTTTCCATTCTTCGTCATCTCTGTGTGAAGATCTGCCCTCGCGTGACAAAGTCACACTCGCATTGCTCAAGCATCACACAAAAGACGGCATTTGTTGCAGACGAGACGGCATAATTATCCACGAAACGCGCCTCAATTCTGTTCGAAGCGCGCTTGCCTAACACATATGTGCGGGTTTTTTTGTTTGTTTTTTTACATGTTATGGCAGGCATTTTTTGAATGACCAACTTGACGGCACGTCATACGAGGGAAAAAACATACCTCAGACAGTATCTACAGACTGTATATTACAGGATGTATAGTAAAATGTTCAACATTTTGTAGAAGTGCCCTTTGCGAAATCCCTAATGAAGAATATTTATCTTTGAGCAGTTTTATCTGTGTGTTTTTCATCTTGTGTTTATATAGTATTTTTTTTATTTTTTAGCACCTGATACGTTTTATTAACCAAATCATATGAGAAGACCGTCATGAAGAACCGTCACTAAGAACTGGCACGACAATTTTCCCGCTAAATTTGGAAATAAAATTATTGTCACGTGACGTAATGTCTTTTTTTCTCTCTAAAATTAGCTGAAAATGGTTGCGGGACGTCGATTTCACCACTCACTTTAGTGGGAAAATTGATGTCTCTCACGTCAATGTTTTGCACTTCATTTATCGGGAAAATTGGCGTGGCGCGACCAGGCCGTGTTACCCCGAGTCACATAATGTAAAGTTATGCGAGCTGTAGTTTGTGCTCAGCTCCCCAGTTTTTGTCAGCATTTTGAAAGCTGTGTATTTTTCTTTTTTTTTTTTTTCAGATGGCGGTTGATTTTGCTTTTTTTGTGAAAGACGTACCGGGCTTCCCGCATGACGTTAAGGTGACCTTTACATCCAAACCAGACGACAACCTGCTCTGCGGCACGTGCCAATCGATCACGCAAAAGGGCTGCGCTGATCCCAAAGGCCATCTTTTCTGTAATGAATGTTCGCTGGTTTTCACGGATGTCGGCGGGAACTTCACGTGTCCTACCTGCAACTGGCAGGGGAAGAGGAAAGAGGTAAAACCCATTATTCATTCACGAGAAAAAAAAACGATCCGCTCTATCTCATCTATGTCATCTAACCGCGGAGAGTTGTTTTGGCGAATTTACTACCAATGGGTACACTGTTACGACTACGCTTGAAAGAAACACTGCTCGTAGATGTCGTTGATTTCAACTATTTTTATCGTGAGCGATGTCTTCGGCCGAGGCCTCTCGGTGGCCCTGAGGCAAAGCGCCGACCTCCGTTTCTCCCGGCGGCGGGTTCGAATCCCCGTCGAGCTGTTTGCAATCTGACGGAGGCTTATTGCAGACGAAGCACCCTGTAACCAAAATTTCGGTTACACGTTTAAAACTTCCCAGCTGGTTGAAAATGATCCGCAGCTTCCTGCTTGCTCGTGTCAGATGCCCTTCGCGGGCACGTAAAACCCTAAATTTGACTTTGTGTTTGGGGCCGTACGACCCTCTACGTATACATGTTGCCAAGGGGAATACATCGTTCCGCGAAGATCGAGTAGCCATGGCGCGGGCAGATTTCGCGTAGTACCGAGCTGCTGGATGCGCCGCAGGGTCGAAAGTCTTCCACTTCCAATTGCAAGGTGTGGCTGGCGCCATCTATCGTCGTCGGCTTCCCGAGCGCCAGTCGAGACAGCTGTCTCGGCTTTCTTGGCGAACCCGGTGTGTCGGTGCGCCGGCAGTAACCTTCTCCTTCGTCACCGCGCAACTGCGCGTTGTCGCGGGGTGGCGCGACGCGCATGCGTTCTCAGACGCTAGGGGAGGATTTGGAGCCGTAGGCGCACTGTTTAACGCGAATGAACGAAGCGGAATGCATTCTCTTCTTAACACAATGTGTGTGTTATCGGTCAAACTCTATGAGAAAACCGTCATGAAAACCCGTCACAAAGGATCGTGAAAGCAGGTGACTCCATGACGTCTCAAGTCACACGACGTCAGTGTCACGTGACATGCGTGACGTCATGTGACCTGACGTCACGTGCCACCATGACGTCGTCATGTGACGTAACACCCATGTGACCAACTTCGTCTTACTTCGCCCTCTCCCCTAAGACTCTTTTGTCTCAAGTAAAAAAATATACGATGCAATCCATATTTAGTGGAAGAACGTATCAGGGTGTCAAATTGCGTCACGTAACACCGTAACGTCAAATAACACTGACGTCACATGACATCGTGATCAGCATGCTAAGGGGTCTGTGTGTAGGAGTGTGAAGCACCTCGGCTATCGCCTCAGTTCACTTGCCAAAGACGGCGAATAACCGGCAGTTGTTGTTTTTTTTGCATTTCTTTTAATTACAGATGCTGCAAAGTAACCCCTCCTGGGCAAAGGTGTCCGGACTCTACGCGTACTGTCCTATGGAAAACAACACGTGCCAATACAAGGGAAAACTCAGAGATACCATAGTGAGTATTGAGTGCTGACAATAGAGACTCCGGTCCTATTCTACGGCGTGTCCGCGAAGGAAAGGGAGAAATTTGCAGCATCCATTTCAGAGCACAAATAAACTACGCATCGCCCAACGCTCGGTCTCCACTTGAAAGTGTAGTGCTAGCGGTCCGGAGCAGATGCCAAAGTTTTAGAAGTTACTGTAATCTTATTCAAAAGTTATAAGCGATTTTCTTTAAATGGGAGAATGGTGCACTCTCCCCATAACTGACGCCATCCATTCCCCCGTAATTTTAAGCTTCGTCGACCACCATTTTCCCTCCAAAAAAATTTCACAAACTCGTTGAGAACTTTTACCTAAAATAACGGTTATTTCTGTAACTTTAGGGTCTAGTCTGGACCGCGCTAGCGCTACATTTTGGGCTGAAACTGAGCGTGTGGCAGTGCGTATAGCCTATTTTAGCAAGGAAAAAAAGACCCGCCAATTTCTTTTTAAGGGAACCCAGCATTTGATTTTACTCATGACCTTGTTTCAAGAATAAAAGTAACACACTATAAACAAAGGTTAATAGTATATATGGCAAATTTAATGGTCATCACGTACCAGGCGTCATGTATGTGCACTTTATCGCAGGCACTCGGTTTCACGCTAAGTTCGACCGCAGCAAACGCTATGGACCAACACGCGGCCCTGACGTCACGCAGCTGCGGTGGCGCTGTCGACGGCACTGCGCATGCGCAGACGCTTCGCTTCACGCGAATTCGGTTTCTGCGCACGCGCAGTGCCCACACCTGGTGTGGGCAAACGCGGGTTTGTTTGTAAACAGCGTGTCGGTCTATACGATCCGATAGAACCACTCCAGCCGCGCCAAAAGTGCGTCGTCACAACGCTCGTTGTCTTTGTGCGTTTTTCGTCACCGGCTGAACCAATCGCGCAGCGAATAAAGCGCAGGATCACGCCGCGTTCACTGCGCGTGATTGGTTTGAAGCCCGTGACGTAGCAAACGCGCAAAGGATAGATGGATGTTGCTGGCCTTTGTCACGGGCGGTAGCTTGCGCCACCTAGCCTAAGTCTAAAAAGTCAAACTTATGATTCCTCCCGCCCTTCTAAGCCACTTTTCTCCCCCTAACTATCATCAACACGACGAGCGCAGTGACGATGCACTTTTGGCGCTCCCTGATTGGCTCCATCAAATCCGTAGCGTCGGCTGCAGTCGAACTTGGCGTGAAAAGGTGTATGCGGAGTGCAAGTTCGTCTGCTTCTCTTGCAGGGGTTGCGGTGACGTCAGAACGCCGAGCCGCGATTGGCTGTGGCTGATGAAGGATAGTGAATAGACCTAAAGGCAGCTTGCTTTGACATCTACCCACTGTCCTTCATCAATTAGGGCCAATCACAGCTCGGCGTCGTTTTGACGTCACCACAACCCAGTGCAAAAGAAGCAAACGAGCTTGCGGTCTGCAAAGAATCGATCTCGTTGTTGACGGTCGATACAATTGTCCAAAGAGAAACAAAAATGGTATCATATCGTCTAGCTCTTTATGCACTGTTGAAGTCTACCTCAACACAATATACGACGGCTCTGTGATGAATTGTCCCTTGCTCCTATTCCAATCTGTGTTGGTCTAGTCGAATGTCTCACACATGTAGACTTTTATCTCGGAAGCTGGGAACGCATGATAGAAGGCTCTACTTTTTATAATCCTTGAAGCACGCTTTAAATTAAAACCTTATTCCTGCGGGGTTCCTTTGTTCTTTTTTGTTTACCTATTCAAACTAATCTAATTTTCCAGTAATCGGATTTTACTCTTACCGGCATGATATTTGTTATCCCAAAATTCTGAATAGTTCTTGAGAAAACGGGAAATGAAGATGATGCCGAAATCAATGCTCAAATTTATCCGCACTTTACAGTGCGGTGACCGTGACGTCACGTGTTTAACTCTTAGGTTAAACTGCCACTCTGCACAAGACGCCAACTCTCAATCAAATTCGCCACATCAAAGGGTTTATGGGCAGAACGTTTGCCAACTGATTTATTAGACACGAGTCGGAAAGAAACTCTAACGCAGAGCTTCTATCCAAAAAGGGGGTATTCACGCACAATCTTGTTATGAAATATCTAGCACGTGGCGAATGCATTTCAAGTATTCACGTGACATTCTTAATCGCCGCACATAAGCCAAGTCTCATCACGCTGACACCGGGCAACAAAATAGCGGACTGGAGTCCTGACTAAAGCTCCTGGACACTGGGAAAGTAGCACCAAGCTTCCCGTTGGTTCATGGAATGGGCAGTTTCTCCTTGAGCTCTCCATTCTTGGTGAGCTTATCTAAATTCGCTGTAGATGTTTCTTGTATACCGATATTCTGTTATCCAAACCCCGGAGCAGACATGTACAAATTACTAAAAAAATGTAGTTAAGTTACTGAGTATCGACGCCAAAGGTAATTGGAGTAGAGTAAAAATTACGCATTTGTAAGAGTAATTGAGTAAGCTACTAATACTGTAAAAAGTAGCGAGTTACTTTTGAAGTTACTTTCGAAGTTACTTTTTATATTTTTGTGCTAGCAAAATGAACAGCATTTTTGATCCGTGAAAAACCCTGCAAGCCTAAAATAAATGCAGTCATTTTATGGCTTGCGTTTTTACCAAAATAGTTTATTCGCTCGCCGAACCAATTGGCTTTCAAAGTTCTTATCGGAAAGGTTTCCCCTTTTCCTCGTAGAGATGTCCTCAGCCAAGCTAGAAAGACGTTCCACCGACGCGCTGCATGGAACGGCAGCGTTGAATTTCAGAAACAAGCTGTGCAGGGTCGGGTAAGCGGGTGTCGGCATCTTAGGTGTCCATGTCGAAACATGTAAAGTTTGCCTCGGCTAGAGGGTCTTTTATAACAAACTCTCTGCCTTTTTTCTTCGGCAAGTTGAGATTGTTATGAATGGCCCCTCTTTATTCCCACGACGTTCGGAGAGTACGCTGAGCGAGTGAACCTGACCGTCAAGACGTCTCGCGCCACGACGATAAGATCATCCGGACGACTGCGCGTCTCGTTGCAGTGCTAGTGCTTAAAATTGTATTGGTTTAACGGAAGATGAAACGAAGTATACTACGCCGCTGACGCCGGGTCCAACAAAGAAATCTCCCAAGGGTGACTTGCAATCCTCGCCGGCAGCCACGGTGTCCTGATGAGCCTGACACAACTGACAGGTAAATCGTTTTCAACAAAGAGGAGGTCTCCCTGGCGTGAAAGGTCGGAAGGACACGAAGCATTGCGTGAACAAGCATCGTCGCTCGTACAGTTGCAGCTGGAAGAAAGAACGTGCACCCATGAACGGATTATCCGTGTCTGCGTTTGTGGGCGGGGGAGTAAGGCTTTGCAAAGGCGTAAGCGCAGACGACGATGCGACCATGGGAACAGGCGCCCAGCTGCGAGGTGATTCCAGTGGCTCCTCCCGAGGAACCCCCAAACCGCTTGAGTCAGACCTCACTAAAAGCAGACAACATGAAAATAACAACCCTCGGAGTGTCCCCGTCTCTCACGGTTGCAGCTAGAGGCGCGGCGCCTGCGTGCATTACCGGATTAGGTCAATGCCCGACCAGGGCTTGTTAAGCATCTCTTTCTGCGTTTGTGCGCGCTGGTGTTATGTTTTGGCTGCTCGTCGCCACCTTGGCCCCAGGACGCCTGTGATGCAGTTTCCACGGCTGCCTAGTATAAGTGCGTGGGAATGGAATATGAAGGGGCCCCTTGTTCGGGAATGCCACTTCATCTGCCGGCGTCTTAAAGGGGGATGCAACGATTTTAGGATTAAAATAATTTGCATCTCGTCATTTTTACGTTTTCTATCGTGTCCCGGAAGATAGAGGAAACATCATCATTAACAAATGTCGCGATTTCGCCGCATAATCGCAAAGCAAAAGTCGAGCGTTTTCCCCCACCTGCAGCCGCGAGTGGCAGCCGAGGGAACTACGGCGAAAGGATTGCGTGACTTCGCTCGGCTCTAAGCTGCAGCATAACGCCCGCTAATGTCAGCAGAGAGAGGGAGAGGAAGCGTCCTCCGAGGGAGCACACGGGAAGCTACACGGCACCCCGAGTTACGTCACTAGGAGGGGAACCAAATGTGACCCTGAAGGCTGGGATTGAGTTGAGGGGTGCCAGAAATGCCAATTTGTATCTCTTTTTTTACAACTAGGACACGCAGGCGAAATCTGTTTTCTGTTCTTTACTTCAGAAGTGTCAGAGGGCAACTTCCACAAATTTTTGACTGA
Organism: Ixodes persulcatus; assembly: GCA_013358835.2. Lineage (NCBI taxonomy): Eukaryota > Metazoa > Arthropoda > Arachnida > Ixodida > Ixodidae > Ixodes > Ixodes persulcatus. The sequence continues at coordinate 49,230 of JABSTQ010004520.1, read as the reverse complement.
AGTCCGGAAGTCATTGCACCCCCCCCCCCCCCTTTTAAGGGATGTCCAAACAGGACACTACAAAGATCGTCAGGCCACACGACTCCGACAAATCGTTCGGCGCTCCGCTTCCGGCCGTTCTCTTTACCGGGGGTAAATTTCCCCCCGTCAAATATCCCCCTCGCCAACACAGCCAACAGAGCGTGTGAGTGGCTCTCCCCACCCACGTGATGAGCAGAGCAAGGCCGCCGTGGAGGAAACGAGGGGGAAATTTGACGGGGGGAAGATTCCCCCCGGCAAAGAGAAACGGCCGGAAGCGGAGTGCCGCGAGATTTGTCGGAGTCGTGCGTTTTGTAGCATTCTGTTTGGACACCCCTTTACTCATTTCTGCACACAGACCTTTGTGATGAGCAAAATTAGCACTAGATTTCGAAAGTAGTTAGTGATCTGAGTAGAAGTTACCTGAAAACGTAGTTAAATTAAACTACTAATTACCCGAATAAAGTTGTAATTGAAAGTTAACAAGTTACTCGGAAAAGTAGTTAAACTACACTCCAAAAAAAGTGCAATGGGGTACACCCATAGGGGTTGTAAGTGCTTGTCACAAATACTACACCCTTTGGGGGAATATTTGTACACCTGAAAGATGAGAGTATGTGTACACCCGTTGGTGTGGTCCACATGGACCTCTTTTACGCAAACATCGCTTGAAGGGAACACAGGTGCACCCCATTCAATGGTGTACGGCTACACCTCTTTCTACACCCAATGAGATAAAAGGGAACACAGATGCACCCCATTCGAAGGTGTACCATTGCACCGCTTTATAAACCCGCCTCACTCAAAGGAAATACAGACGCACCCATCTCAATAGTGTACCATTACTCCCCTTCCTACACCTACTGCCCTTAAATGGAACACAGGAGCACCCCGTTCAATGGTCTACTGTTACATCTCCTTCTACACTTACTGAATTCGAAGGGAACACAGATTCATCAAATTCAAAGGTGCACCGTCACACCACTTTATGCACCCGCTTCATAACTAACTTCATAAACCTATTTAAGACATCAAGGAAACGCTTAAAAAATGTATGCTCCCCGGTGATTGCAAAAAGGCAGGTAAACGGACACACGGGATTGTTTTCAAAGCTCCTAGAAGTTTATTAGACAGCCTATTCCGTAAACAAGTACAAACTTACAAGCAATCCGTGATATGGGAAGGGGTACAAAGAAGCTGTTACACAACGGAGAAGATTGCTAAGCAAACAAGAACCCGGGTGAGGCTTAGGTAGTGTCTATTCTCCCAGCAACCGGCAGAATTATTTCCCCGAAATTCCACCGGCAGTCGCCACTCATTGGCGGTACAATCACTTCATCGAACGACGTTTCATCGACACGTGATGTTTCATAGACAGCTCGGATTAGCTTTCCTACACCCTGTTTCATACTTAGCGTGCAACGCTGTCAAAGCTACTAGCGCGAGCGTGTGGCTTGATCTCGTTGATCATTTGCACGAATTCTCGCGCAAACAAAACCATATATATGAAGCCACGCGCCCGCGCCAGTAGCTTTGACAGCGTTGCACGCTAAGTATGAAACAGAGTATATATTAGCGTCTCTTTTTTTTTGTAATGAGCCGCGCCAAACTATCCGCGAATCGACGTGTACGGGTGGCACAGGTGGGCTAACATATTTGTAATGAGCCGCCGCAGACTGTCGCCACGAATCGACGTGAACGGGTGGGCTCGGTCGGTGAGCACGCGCGCCTCAGATATACACGCGCGACAAGATGTCCCTACAGCGTGCATTTCGCGTAACGAGTGACGATGAAACGTTAGTGCCGACGAAACGTGTCTACAAAATGTGTATCAATGAAAAGGTGTCCATGAAACGTGTTTTCACAAAACGCCGGGAGGATAAGAAAGTCAGTATCCTGCCTGTAGTTGTCCCATGATTGTATACACAGTTAATGGCAGGCAACTGCCGATAGAATCTCGGGGAAATTATTCTACCGGTTGCTAGGAAATAGACACTGCCTAATTTTATAGGTAATCCGGAACGGAACTGTCAATTATTGCAAAGAAGTAGGTTGCAGCGCAATTACGATGCAAATACCGGACTTGAATATATGTAATCCGAGATATATGTCGGACACGGGCACTGCAAAATAACCACACAAACACATAAACGAAAAGAAAGTGGTCTGTGAAGATTCAACACGATGTGGCAGGAGCAGTTATTTACCGAACCGAACACTAAACGCACCACATGAATTCCTTGGGCTTTTTTTGAAGAAATCGCTTGTTGCCGATATACGCGTAGGACTTTTCAAACACTGAAAGCCTTGGTACACTCAAATTCGTTGTCGCGGGCGAAATCTATGGCAGCCCCGCTGGTCGCAGCACAGCACACAAGAAACTAGGCCGGGAAGCAGACATTCCGCGATCGGAAAGAGCTACTACGTCATCCGTGAAACCTTTACAACATGGTCACGCTCCTGCCGTTACCCGCGCTCAGACAGCGGAGTCAAGGGATAAAAAAGCCTCCGGTTGATTGGTCCGGCGACAGCGCACCTTATTCCACGCTTTCAGCTTTTCAGCTTAGGGAGAGAAAAAAAAGAGAGGAGTAGGTAAATAGCAGCTCCTTCAAGGCCAAAATAGGGGTACCCTCGCAAAGGCTTATCTTCAGGGGCATGCCAACAATGAAAACAACGAGTGGATTTGTCACTTAGATCCTCTTGAAAGTTCGACCCAAAGTTAAAAGTGCAGTGGATGCTATCCGCGTCCTTGCGCTTCAGGCAGGCGCCGTGCAATGCCTTATCTCTAGCTTGGAGACTGTAGTCACGTGATCCTACCCGGAGACCCGATTGGCCTAAAACAGGCATAGCGTCTACTCTACTGTCAATACCGAGTGAACAGGACAGCGCCAGACTTCCTAAGAAACTGCCCAAACCAAAAGTGACCCCCAAGGGGGTACCCAAGCACAAGGGTGGCGATGCACTGATATACCTAGAGGTTCTTAAGGGAGAGGAGGATGCTCATTTTCGGTGTGCAAGTACACTGGCTGGGTAACGGAGGGTGCATCTTTCAGGAAAAGGGTGCATGTGCGCCTAATGCACCCGACTACTACCTTTTTTTCTTAGAGTGTATACAGTAGTTTGAGTAGTTGTCCAAGTCTGCTCCGGAGAAACGAGCGCACGTCTTCGCACCGCCACCAACCACATTGCGGCACCAGTGCTTGGCGGGATCGAGAAATAATTGTCCAGTCATTAAGTAAGCAAAAACAACACCATTGTAAGAAATATGTGGAGATAAGTATGACTGATAAGTGCATTGCGTGCACAGCGCCAAAGACGTTTATATTGGCGAGGAACGTTTTCAGTACGATGAAGCTCCATAGGAATCTTGGTTGGTTAAGAACGACTCTTTCGAAGCTCCGAAGATTTGAGTGGACCGAAATGGCGATTGCAATGGCATCTGAGACCAATCAGCCAATCACCTTGCTAGGTTTGGTTGTCTTTATGTTAGTATCCGCTCGTGTTCGGGTAGCTGGCAGGGAAGGCAATGGCGCTACTTTGCCAAAATCCCGTGACTTCAGTACTGACGGCTCAGGGACCTTGCCGCCCGCACCCGGACCTGCATTCAACTTATTTCCTTCATCAACAACCCAAAGGCCGCCGTTTGCATGAACAATACATAATAAACTTGGATCAATGTAGTTATCGAAATTGTGAGACAGAATTTCAAAAAGGGTCCTACTATTTCACGCTTTTCTTTCCTTTTCTTTTCAGGTCCACTATCAACAGTGCAGTGACCCATCGAGAGCCAGTTGTCCGTTTTGCAAAAACCGGTACCTCAAGAAAGAACTAGGGGGCCATATCCGGGACGGCTGCCCGTCTAGGATCGTACAATGCCGCCACTGCCGAGTAGACATGGAGGATCACCTGCGTCAGGTACTCCGAGTGCAACCTGGATTTTCCGCGAGGGAGAGACTCGTCTCAGCGTCCTCCTTTCCAAACTTGCGAGCATATTGAGAGAGATAGAGAGAGAGCAACACATTATAGATAAGAAAAGTCTTATGCCAAATTTTCCTACGTTACTGAAAAAAAGCCACTGCAATTGGGCACGAACGCTGCCTCAGCGTTCGGATGGAACGGGCGTTCGGTCCGCGAGAGCAGCAGTCCCGTCCAAACGCTGACGCCGTCCGCAGTCGTGACCTCTCTTAGTGACGGTGACCTCTTTTAGTGACGTAGCAAAATACTGCTCGTGTATCATACGAAACTCACTATGTTCGCTGCAGACCTGACGACAAGCCTCAAGCATCTTCGAAGCACGTCTGCTTCAAACATGCGTGCGTTTCGAACATGCATGCAGACAGTCTTTGTGTGACCAATGTCACTGGGCCGTCATACAAAAAAGGAGCACGCCTCAGACGGGGTGGGCACTCTGTTTCCATTTGTACGATGTATTCGTTGTGCGACCTCGGCTTTAGGCTTTCTTATCCACACTTCGTTTCACCCCGAGTCCAGACGCAGCCAACGCTAAGAGTTGATGGGATCGATCTGACAGCGTGAAAAAAGTGTCATCGTGGTGCTCGTCCTGTTTTTTGTAGGCAGGCCCACGTGTACTTCTATCGTCGCTCAACCAATCATAAACAGAAAAATGCCTATGCTCCGTTTCACGATAACTTGGCGAACTGCGGAGACTACGCTACCCAATAAGAGCGTGCGGAGTGACCCACGTCACACCTCGTCACGGGAGAGTTTTGTGTTAAGGTTGGTTTCTGTCACCGAGGCCATCCATAAAGAGATGCCCTGAGGAACCGGCTGTCGTCTGCTAGCCAAGAGTCGTCTGCTGCGAAACCAACCAACTTCAAACGATCGTCCTCCGCCACAACATTGTCGTCCGCTAGAGTAGCGAGCTCTTCGGGCGTAGTTCGTGAGACAGCCCTACACTCAATTCACCCACGAATCTGTGGCGGCTCTTAATGCCAGGGCGATGTTTTGAGAGGAAGCGATTAATTACAGGGCTGAGATCGTTCAAAGCCGCGTGCACGTTGTTCTCGGAAAAGGGTTGATCCGAATTAAGTATCGTTCAAAAGTCATGTGTCTTCGTCCTTCTTTTGTGTCGTGTTGCCGTCTATAGAGATGCAACCGCGCGAGTTCTATTCGCAACTTTCACGACCTATAGGGGGCATCCTGGTGCCCATCAAAATGGCTGTCATCTGGATGATGGTCGTAGAACAGGAGCACGAGGCTGGGTCTGCGACGCGAAAGTAATTCTCGTTTTTTATGTACAAGCTGTATTAGAGACTTACGCCAGGAAAATGTTCGCAAACGCCTTTATTGTGAAGCCGATCATCCAGGAGGTAGGGAGCGCGATCCCCACGCCACGGTGCCACCATCCCTGAAAGTTGCTGAAGCCTAGAACTACTTTTTGTCGCGGACGGCGCTGTTGCTATGACGGAAACAAGGCATCTGTGACCTCGACCATGGAGTGTTGTCGCGTGCCTTGCTCCGACGCCCCTATTGGGTCCCGGGGGTCGCATCCTCCACAGTTTGCCAAGTTATCGTGAACCGAGTATAGTGACTTGCGATTTTGACGCTGCTTCATTGGTCCCATTACCTCGTAGCGTCGGCTAAAACAAAATATCGGAGGTGTTAAAGAAAGGGAACCTGAAGCAGGAGGAGAACGAGGCTCCCTCTGCCAACACCTAGAAAACAAGGCCGGGCCGCTGAACTTTCTACTTCACCTAAAGATGTCAACGAGAGACCCAGATTGGACACGAGTGATGACGTAATCCTTCGGATGAGAATCGTGACCTTACTGATTGAACACGAGTTTCAGCGAACCGTTAATTGACGTCATCACTCGGGTTCAATCCATGTCCCTCGTTGGCTTCTTGAGGTGACGTAGAAAATTGAGCGCTGCATCCTCTTGGACCGCCAAATTTGTAGAAAAATAAACTCTGAAAACAAGAAACCCTAAGTATAACTGATTTGCTCTTTTGATCACAACAAGAGTATTACGCGTTCGCTCGTGGTAGTAACACTATCGTCATAATAATGATGATGATGATGATGATGATGATGATGTTGCTTCTGTTGCTGTCGGTGATGGCGATCTCTTGGTGTTGTTGTTATAAATAGGATGATTATGACTAAGACGTTTTATGTTTACAGAAGCACGAGAAGACCTGCGATATGCGACCGGCAACCTGCGAGTACTGCAAAGCTAACTTGAAGACATTCGCTGAGGTATGTCACACCACCAATCGATATTCGAATAGTCTCACTTCCGGTATAGTGACAATAAACATAGACTTCTAGGTAAGGCGTCACTTGTAGCTATAGTTACATTTTCAGGTAACGAAGTAAGGAAGTAGTTACTTTTCGCGAAGAGGAACGAGTAGCGTATTTTTGTTACTTTCTGATGAAGTAACGGTATTTAGATACTCCTGGAGAAGAACGTGTACAACACCAGTACCCCACCTAGTTCTCACCCCAGCTTGCTCCTGTCATTTTCAGGGAGGAAGACGCAAAATATACGATAAAAAATGTGCTCGAGGTACCTTACCATAGTCAGTTATCCCTGAATGAATAGGTTAAAATCTAGGGGTTATTAATGGTGCCCAATATTAGAAGGCGGCTACAGCTTTAGAAGGAGTAAAAAGAAAAGATCGCATTGCTTACGAGATGAAGTAAATATTTCCTTTTTAGTCTCAGTAGCGAGCAACGCTCTTACTTTTTAAGCGAGTAAGAAGTAACGGTATTTAGTTAGTTAACGCGCGCTTTCTTTAGGGTGATGACATGTGGCCATTTTGTTCCTAACACTTCTTTTTTCTAAAGCGCGTGAAAGAGCGTCTTTGTATTTTTCTTGCGAGCGCGTGCTGTCGGCATCGGGTACTACGAAGGATGGCATTACCGTAAGCAGGAGGACATTGAGGCACCCTATGCCAGTACTTTTAGGTGTGCTACAACCTAGAGTCACTGAGTGTTTCCAGAGTGCCGAAACTCCCGAGCTTTGTTTAGAACCGTGTGCGGAGCAGCAGTAGAGATCCCCAGTATGGCGCTACCATGTGCGGTCGAAGCAAAGCGCCTACAGTGTAGCGTTCGTTCTCGTGTGAGCTCTTCAATCCACGTTCCTGGCCCGTGACGACACTGGTTTGTTTTCACTAAAGTTTTTTTTTTTTCCTTTCTTCCGAGCGGAGCGTGACTTGCCTCCTTGCTGTCTCGTCTCTCGTCTCTCTCTCTCTCGCCTCAAAACACATCGAAGTCGAGTGTCAGGCTTAGCGTCTGAGCCGTACTGTATAAAAGGCTGCACCAGCGCAACCGGAGCGAGCAAACGAGCCGACGATCTTCTTTGGCGAACCAGTAGTGGCTACTTGATCTAAAGAAAACAACAAAAAAAAAGAAAGAGAAAATCAACGTCCCAGAGCTCCCAGCCGTGGTAACTCGTAAACATTTTATCTGCGTTTTTTGCTGTTTTGTACCGATCTACAATATAGCCGACTGATAAATTCCGCAACGGGCTAAACCAGCCAATCAAAGCTGGATTCTGTGGGATTGATTTGCGGTAAGCGGACTGAATGGAATTCGGTACTCTGGGAATATTCAGTGACTTATAGAACAACCGAATCGCCTAACCTCTGTGCGTGAGGCTTTCTTCTCGCGCTTCTTGTCGCGTGACTTTTTTCTCGTTTTCTCCTCGTGTAACCGGTCGCTACAATTTCAAGTTTGCAGAGTCTATTCACCGCTGGCTATAGTTGAGTGCGTAGCTGCTGAGTGCTGGCTGACGGCGAGTTTTCAGAGTTCGTTTGCAACGTGCGTTCCACACCATCAACGATCCTGGTTTTAGCAGCCTATAGATGGTTTCAGGAGGGAGCTGTGCATGGGCGCCGCCATAACGGACCTACAGTTTTTGTTTCCCCTTATTCCGTTCGCTTCACTTCATCATTACCACAGCAGGACAGGTTATTGCCACTTTAAGTGCTGCGTCTTTGTCCCCAGCATAGCCCTCTGTGAAGGGACGTAAACGTCCGCTTCAGTGGCTCGGTATCTCGGTAAAACAAGAGAAGGTCGGCAATGGCGGCTCAATCTGGCGCGTGTTTAAAGCGTCTATACTAGTGTGAACTCGTTATGAGCGTGCGCAGTGAACAGCGCACTCAAATATGGCGTCATATAAATACCTCCTATAAACCATTTTCCCCCGCACCAGATTTGAGCAGCCATTACTGACCTTCTATTCCCTTACCGTGATACCCAGCGAGAGAAATTTAAAATTCCGCAGTAATACAAAGCCTGCTTTGGGTACACAAACGCTGTGGTGTCTAAAAAGTCGAATCTTGTCGTGCCATCAGAGCGATGAAGTGAAGCGAACGAAATGAAAGAAAAAAGAAGTGGAGGAGGTTAGTTATGGCTTCACGTGCTCAGCTGCAGAAAAGCCTCTATTGTCTCGACATTGGTCTGGCTTGAGCTGAAAATACCTTGAGAGATTTCGCCTGACCCCTCGCCTCTCAAGGGAGACGTCTTGCCGTACTGTGCTGTCGCCACTAAGAAATGTTCCCGAAAATTCAGCACAGACTCGCCGCATACCATGTGTGTAGAGTACGTACTATACATGCACTTTGAAATAATTAGATCACTCTTTGTCTCTGTAGGTGGCTTTAACAGTAAACTCAGCTTCAGAAGGACCTACGAAAGTGCATTCTTTTTGATAATTCAGGGACAAGTTATAAGAGTTATGTTTGCTGGATATTTACTGAATATTTAAACTCCTTTGTTCCTGACATTTTTAGTTATTCTCTCAGTATCACAAAATTAGCAGCAGTGTATTCGCTCTGTTAATTCCTTGTACGGCTCTATTGAAGCCAGTTGACTGTTAGGCCAATATTTTAGTATGCGACCACTATGCTAATTATGTTTTGTTGCCTCAAACCGTCGAAGACGCTGCAGATTTTCTTAAGCGGATCTAGAATAATCTAACACAACCGTATGTATTGAAAAAACTTGATTCGCTCAAACCAGCCTTCCATCGTCCTTGTATTGGCTATTTGTAAGCCTTACAACGGAATCTTGACGCGATACTCAGTGTCATTGTTTCTCCACAGCTGAGGGACCACCATCTTGATCGCTGTCTACAAAGGACAAGAAAGTGCGTGTTTGCAGACTTTGGATGTCCGTTTCAGGTAAAAAAGAAAGGCTCTCCAAAGCTCCTGCAACAAGTCAGTTTTGGAGGCTATTTCTATTAGAAAGAAAATGAATATTGATCTTACGACCTTCCTTACAATGCTGAATGCGTGTTTTATTTATATATATTGTGACGGTTGTAAGAAGAGTAAGAAGACGTCACGTCGGGGACAAGCAGGGAACAGATTGGGGCAAGGGACACGCTTAAATAAAAGCGTTACACTGATGTCAGAAGTGGGATCTTCAGTCAAGACGCCTTCTGCCGGCACGCATGGACCTTCCTCAACAGCCTGAGGATGAGATCCCGCGAACCGGAGAAGCCATCGCGCCCCGGCCGGTTCCCGACTCCATCGACCCTAACATTCGAACTGACACTTCATCGGCCATTGAAGCCCTGCTGGATGCCCACCACCAACGGACTGCCCAGGAGCTCAGGCACAGAGACGCGGCACTTTTGGAGGTTCTGTCGAATTTATTCGAACGAATATCGGTCGCACTTCTTGATGGCCTGCGAGCGCTGGTCCAGCCAGGACTTTCACAGGCAAGTCCAAGTAATCTTCCACCTACATCAGTGACGACGAATGTCGCGCCGGCTATACCTCTATCTACTCCGCGCCTTAAGCTGCGGCCATCGCAATTTGACGGCACAGGCACATGGTCTGCCTACGTAACACAGTTCGAGATTCTTGCTAAAGCCAATCGCTGGACCGAAGAGCAGCAGGCACAAGTACTTGCAGTCAACCTCAGCGGTCCAGCGTTGCAAGTGCTCCTCCACATGCCGCCAGAATCCCGTGGCTCGTACACCTTGCTGGTCCAGGCGTTAGAAGAACGTTTCGGCGATGGGCCTCAACGTCACCTTCACCATGCTGAACTACGTCATCGACGACAAGCATCGGGTAACACGTTGTCCCAGCTCGCTGACGACATCGAGCGTCTTGCGCGCTTGTCGTTTCTCGGGTCTTCTGAAGACACCGTGGATGCTGTCAGCACTGCGGCGTTCATTGATGCTATTGTATCTGAAGAGATTCAAGAGGCTGTGCGTCTTTACCGCCCCCGCACATTTCGGGCCGCTCACACGTATGCATTAGAATTGGAGGCCGCTCGCAAGGCCTCACGATGGACAACCATGCATCAGTCGGCAACCACCCTCCCGACAATGGCTTGCTCGAGTTACCAAAAAGAAGCCCACAGCAGAACAGACTGTCTTGTTGCAAGTTAAGATGCTCAACCACCAGTTGCTCTTTGCAAGGAAACTACACCTGCTACCTCGCTACGCTCGTGTTCAGTTGACCTCGGTGCTCACCTTATTCCGCTATACGAGGCAACTGCTCCTCGACTTCAACAAGATGACGCTGTCCTTCTAAGAAGCTTTCTATCTCGTTTTTCAAATGCATTCAGCATTAGCAACACCGATTTAGGAAAAACAAATCTGACCGCACACCTCATCATAACCGGTGATGCTGCGCCCATTCGACAGCCACCTCGCAGGGTGCCGCTGGCTAAGCGCTCGCACGTGAATGACCTTGTTCAAGAAATGCTTACACAAGGTGTCATTGAGCCAGCCTATGGACCCTGGTCCTCGCCGATCACCCTGGTAAAAAAGGATGGATCGACTCGATTTTGTGTGGATTATAGAAAGCTGAATGACGTAACAAAGAAGGATGCCTTTCCACTACCACGGACAGATGATATCTTAGACGCACTCGCGGGTTCCACTTGGTTCTCGACTCTCGACCTGAAGAGCGGTTACTGGCAGGTTCCAGTACATTCACCTGACCGCGAAAAAACCGCCTTCAGCACAGGCTGTGCACTCTACCAATTCACAGTCATGCCATTCGGGTTGGGTAATGCGCCCGCAACGTTCCAACGTCTGATGGAGAATGCTCTTCAGGGACTGACCTGGTCCGCGTGCCTTGTTTATTTAGACGATATCGTGGTCCTTGGGAAGACGTTCGCCGAACACTTGACAAATCTTGAGCTGGTTCTTCAGCGACTTCAGGACGCAAACCTGAAACTAACTCCTAAAAAATGCACCCTATTTGCTAAGGAAACTCGGTACCTAGACCACGTTATTTCAGCCCATGGAGTTTCTCCTGACCCAACGAAGTTGTGTGCCATAACCGATTGGCCGACCCCGACATCAGGTGCGGACATTCTGAGTTTTCTTGGCTTGGCGACTTACTACCGGCGATTTGTTCCTGGTTTCTCATGAGTCACTAAACCGCTTTATGCTCTAACTGAGAAGTCCAAGGTGTTCAACTGGTCCACCGAATGTCAAGACTCCTTCGAGGCACTCAAGCAGGCATTAACATCGCCCCCTGCACTGGCTTACCCAAGAGATGACGCCTTATTCATTCTTGATACAGATGCAAGCAACACTGCGGCCGGTGGCATTCTATCCCAACAACAAGAGGGCCACGAGCGAATCATCGGGTATTATAGCAAAGCCTTCACAAAACCAGAGCGTAACTATTGCACCACAAGACGCGAGCTTCTTGCTATAGTCAAGGCGCTCTCTCACTTCAATCACTATTTGTGCGGCAGGAAATTCATTATTTGTACAGACCACGCGGCTTTGACATGGTTGCTTGGTTTCAAGGCGCCAGAAGGACAAGTGGCTCGGTGGCTGGAACAACTCCAGCAGTACAACTTTGAGATCAAACATCGGGCCGGATCACATCACAGCAACGCTGACGCCCTCTCCAGACGACCATGCAGTGAGGGCTCCTGTCGACAGTGCTTGAGTATGATCCGCCGTAATTCGACCCGGACAGACATGTTCTGCCAGGTAGCCATCTTTAACAACATCTGGTCACCTCAAGAGATCCAAGAAGCCCAGTTGCGCGACCCTGCTGTCGGCCTATGTGTCCAATGGAAGCGAAGCGGTCGCCGACCGCCACGTACCGAGATATCTCACCTTTCTCCAGACGTCTTAAGCTATTGGGCCCAGTGGGACACGCTGGAATTGCTCAACGGACTTCTTTATCGTCGCTGGGAATCACCTACTGGTGACCGAGTCGTGTGGCAGCTAGTGGCACCACCCGAGTTCCGCACCCAGATTTTCAGACAGCCTCACAGCAGTCCTCAAGGAGGCCATTTTGGCGTCAATCGTACTCTTCGGAAGATACGCGAGCGCTTCTACTGGTTGCAGGGCCATAATGACGTTAGATTATGGTGCCGGCAATGCGACATGTGCGCCTCGCGTAAGGGCCCACACAAGAAAGCGCACGCACCTTTGCAAGAATGCATCAGTGGAGCACCATTTGAACGTATCGCCATCGACGTTCTAGGTCCATTACCTCGATCAAAAACGGGAAACAGGTATCTTCTCGTCATTGTGGACTACTTTTCGAAATGGCCAGAAGCCATCGCCATTCCTGATCAGACTGCCCCTGTTGTGGCGGATGCTCTGGTGACTCACTGGATATCCCGATACGGCGCACCCTTGTCGCTGCATTCCGACCGAGGGCGAAACTTTGAGTCCCAAGTATTTCAAGAGGTTTGTCAACAATTTAACATAACCAAGACAAGAACGACGCCACTGCATCCTCAGTCCAATGGACTCGTGGAGCGCTTTAATCGCACCACACTGCAGCATTTGGCTATGTTTGTTAACAGCCATCAAGACGATTGGGACGACTTTGTTTCTTTATTTCTGTACTCCTACCGAACAGCGGTCCATGAAGTCACCGGGTATACACCTGCTATGATTCTCTTTGGGCGGGAAATTCGTATGCCATGCGACTTCGCCTTCTCAAGACCGCCAGACCGTCCCTCTCAACCAGAGTCGTACATTAATGACCTGATGACACGTCTTGAACAGACCCACGACTTCGTCAGAAGCCACTTGTCTATCGGCTTCCAGCGCATGAAGGCACGCTATGACGAGCACAGCACGCAAGAGGTTTTTGAACCGGGTGACAGAGTATGGCTGTATAACCCACTACGAAAACGAGGACTTTCACCGAAACTCCAAAGAAACTGGCAAGGGCCATTCACTGTTGTCGCGCGTCTTAACGACGTGGTGTACCGTGTGAGACGCAAGGCCCGTTCTCGCATGTTTGTGGTACACAGGAACCGCCTCGCTCGCTACGAGGGCAGCTCTACCTAAAATGAGAATGAGAAGTAGTTATTTTCTTTTTGGAGGGGGAATAGTGTGACGGTTGTAAGAAGAGGAAGAAGACGTCACGTCGGGGACAAGCAGGGAACAGATTGGGCCAAGGGACACGCTTAAATAAAAGCGTTACAATATATATATTTTTTTTAAGGGAATCTGGCAGCAAATTGAGCAACATATGGCAGTCAGCAACAATCACACGGATGTTCTCGTTAAACGAGTCATCGAACTCACCCGTGACGTGCAGGTAAGTTACTGTTTTTAATATTTTTTTTTTCATTAATAATGTGGAATATTTACAGATTCATAAGGAAACTATCAATCATAGTTTACTCTTCCCAAATTTACATCACGTGGCCTGACGTCGCGCGACGTGGTCAGGGGACATTACGGTGTCCAGCTGTGGTTTCACGGGATACCACAACATCACGTGACCTAACCTCTCGTGACGTCAAGTCACGATATTTGACATGGGTCATCTGACGTCAAGGTGTCACGTAACATTGTGTTGCGTGACGTCAAGTTACGTGACACTTGGCTATGTGATGTCAAGTTCACGACACATTGCTACAACTTTCCTCCGCAGCACTGTGCCACGTGACTTCACGTCACGTCACGTGACCAGGGTGTCGACCCGAACCCGACCCCGAACCGAAACCGGATCAAAACCGTTATTTTTGACCGAACCGGTACAAAACCGAAACCGAAATCGAACGCTTCATATTGAACCCGTACCGAAACGAAACCATAATCTGATGTGGCGGTTACCGGTTCAATGAAAGCGGTTCAGGGCCAATTCCGTCAATAATTGGTTGCGGGCGTATTTTTTCTTATACTGTTGCCTAGACTGATCCTACATACTGTCAGATATTTTTACATTTCGTATTTATTGCATGTGTAATACAAAAAAATACATCATCATCAAAAGCAGAGACACAAAGAGACCGCGTGGTCAGTGAGCTCGCTTAGTTTCCACCTTTACTTAGGCATATGGAGAGCATCAACTTTACTTTGTTGCTTGGATTGAGTCTGGCTGCGCCGTAGCGGCGCGGCGATTTCAAAGCACCGCTTGGGCTTGGCCGCTTGGCTACGAAATGTCCAAGTGTCGGAGTGGATTGCGCCACTCTAGGTGCGGAGGCCTGCGCGTCCGCGAATGTTTGACCTCAAGATGGACCGCAGTTGCAGTCGATGAGCCATTTAGCCAATCGAGCACCGAGAGCGCACCACGTGATCTTCCGCTTGAGTGCAGCGACACACTGAAGGAAGCTGGGACAAGTACCGCGCTGCATCGACAGTATAGTTTGCAGGGCCGCTTGTAGTCCATTTCAATAAAAAACAATCTTTTCTTACTGATTAAAAAGCGCGACAGGACAACGGACAGAGAAGGAGACGCAGACACAGCGCTACTTACAACTGAACTTTATTTCCGCTGCAGCTCGGTATTTATTACCGGCTACAACACAAACAAGTTGGGAAACTATAAAATACACATCGTAAAAATCTTAAAAAACAACAACATAAAAAGCTAAAATTCCTGCATCACTCATCGGCACCCACCCTTCCTCAACCTTCCTGATCAGGTGCAGCGGGTCCTGAGTCTTGGGCCAAAGTTCGCCGTCGAACCTAGGAAGACACCTCCTGAACTTTTGACACTGGTGAGGCAAGTGTCTGGACGGGCCCCAGAGTCTGATGTAGATAGATGCATCTCAGAAGGCACTGATGTTTTGCTACAGTCTAAACCCACGTTGAGTAATCTCCCCTTAAAAAGTACAGTTACATTTCTAAGAAATAATGCCTTCACTACTCCCAGCAGATAAAGAGGGCGGTTTCGCAGTAATGCCGAAGGGCATGATCATGTCAAAGGCGTCAGAGGCAATTGAGTCCACCTTTGTGAAGCGTGATGACGTATCGCTAGCCAAGAAAAAACTCGAAGCACGGGCCATGTGCAAAAGATTAAATTTGGGAGGACTCGCCCTAGCCATTGACGAGAGCAAAACACTGAGTTTGAACCTGTTTTTTTTTCGGCCAAGACACACAAGATAAACTGTCCTCTGCGAGTAATTGTCTCGGAAAATGGTACCTGGCAGAAAGCCCTAGCAGTCTTCTTGCAATCTAAGTTAAATCTCCTGACTATTGATGACCCCTTTCGGGTCAGGAGCTCGGAAGATGTGATAGATGCCTTGATAGCTCTTCCCAACAAGAGCGTCTTGGGTTACTTTGTTGACATTAAGGATCTATATTACTCGATCCCCCAGGATGAGTGTCTGTCTTGTGTAGAAGATACGATAGATAAGCATGGTGTGGTGGCATTCCAAAATGAGGCAGGACTCAGTGTAAGCAGTTTTCTTGAACTCCTGGCATTTTATCTAAGGTCCCCGTTTGCCACGTGGGACGAAAGCACTTTTATTCAGAAGATGGGTGTGTGTATTGGTTCCCGTATAGCACCGGTACTTAGCGACATTTTTCTAGCGGCCCTTGATCGAATCCTGGCTAGCAAATTTGAGGGGTCTAAGGTTGTAAGCATCTTCAGATTTGTGGACGATTTTTTAGTCCTCTTAGACTGCAGCTCAGATGTCTTTGAGGAGCTGGTGTCCGTGAACCTGTCCACTTTTAGTGACTGTCTAAGGCCCCTGGTGCTAACACATGAAGTGCCGGTGGGGGGTTTCATTAGGTTCTTGGACCTGAGGCTTGACTTCCGACCAGGGCATGTATGTTGGGTTTATGAGCCAAGGGGGAACAAGCCGATCCTGCCATTTGCGTCGGCGCACTCAAAGCTCGTGAAAAGGGGGATAATCAATCTCTGCTTCGGGAGCGCTCTAAAGAAGTCGTGCACTCATAAGGTCAAGGAAAGTTTTAAAAATCGGGTGTCAAGACTCAAGTCCGCGGGGTATCCAGTCTCTCTTCTATCAGCCGTAGCAGAGAACACGCTCAAGACGTTAAAGAATAAAAATAGGCAGGGAACGGAAGTACAGAAAAAGAAAAAAAAAAGAGAAACCAGTGGTCATACCGTACCTACATAAAGTGTCCCATAACCTGAAAAGGGTGGGCCTGCACGCAGGGGTTAACGTTGTCTTTTCAGCTCCGGTCAAATTGGCTAGTTTATGTAAAAAGGTAAATTCCACCTCGAACATCATAAGCAGACCCGGCTGCACGAAAAATCACAAAACTTGCTTTGTTGAGTGTAAAGAAGAGGTTGTGTACTCCGTGCCATTATCGTGCGGGCGTCATTATGTGGGGCAGACTGGTCGCTGCCTAAATGAAAGATTGAGGGAACATCGTTACAACGTTGAAGCCGTCATATCAGGACACCTCGGTGTGCATTGCCGGGGTTGTGGTTGTACCCCTAATTTCACAGATTGTACAGTACTAAACAAAAACAAAACCACAAGGGAAATACTCGAGGCTCGAGAAATAACTAGATTAGGGCTGCAATGTGTCAGCGCACCCTCTTTATCGTTATCCAAAAAAGAATTGCAGTTTCTTGACCAAACATGATTAGTTTCGGGTGGGTGCCGATGAGTGATGCAGGAATTTTAGCTTTTTATGTTGTTTTTTAAGATTTTTACGATGTATATTTTATAGTTTCCCAACTTGTTTGTGTTGTAGCCGGTAATAAATACCGAGCTGCAGCGGAAATAAAGTTCAGTTGTAAGTAGCGCTGTGTCTGTGTCTCCTTCTCTGTCCGTTGTCCTGTCGCACTTTTTAATCAGTATGAATCACCAACTTGCCCAAATTTCTACCCTCGTAATCTTTTCTTGAAAGTGTTCAGACTGTTACCTAAAACAAAAACAAACAAAAAAACATGGGCCGTCGGATGCAACGTTACTCGGCGGCGATTCGCCGACGCGCCGCACCTTGGAAGGAGGCCGGGGGGAGGAGGCGAGGGGAGGGGGGTGGAGAGAAGAAAACGTTTCTTTGTGTTTTTTTTGTTTTTGTTTTTTTTTGTAGGTTTGTCAGACTAGCAAGGCCAGCATGCCGCCTGTTTAACCACTTTCTCATTTTTCTTTGAAGTCCTCTTTTATCGTCTTCAACTGAGCATTCGAGAAACGTTCGCTGTGGTGGCATTACCTGAATTTTGTTCGGTAACTGACACTTTTAAATGCGAGTACTGTTATATAATATTATCACGCACTAAGAAATTCATGCTATGTAACTTGCTCTGAGTCCCTCAGACCGGGTCATTTGCATAGAGCGTTGTTTGCGATAAAAAGTCAAAGTGAGAAGACAAAGCATCGCCGCGAGATCTTTAAAACAGCGTTTTTCCACCAGAACCCGAAGCGCTGTCAAGATGTAGTCACATTTCATTATACGTGCGAAATGTTTTAACCCGTGCCAAAACAAAGACGCTTGGTCTGAATAATTTCTAAAATTCGTTTAGATACGACGCGAACGGTTTTTTAACATGGTTCATGTCGTCTCCGCTCGGGCGGCCTCGTAACCTTCGCGCCAAATTACTTCGGCCATTCGCAAGCAACAGACTCCCGGCGACTGCTGCCCAACTTGTGTCTTTCAAACCGTTTTGTGACAGGCACCTCGCGGACGGGTGCCACGAATTTGAACGACCTTCTATGGTTTTAAATTCTATTTTTGCAAGCCAACCTGTTGACTATCGAGAGTAGTTTGTTTGGCGTGCGAAGAAGCCACCGACTCCCTCTGGATAGGGTCTGGGAGGGGTGCCCAGTTGAGACGGGGCACCTCAGGGTCGTTGCCATCTTTGGCGCGTTTTAATGTTTTCATATCTGTTGCCTCTAACACCTTCCGCACGTGTTTGTGTTCGTTGGGAAGCTAGTGAGTAGAATTATTTATGTAGAACACGGTGGTCGGCTTCCCAGTAAGGCAAGGTCGACAACACGTTTGTCAGTATGGGAGCCATTGGCTAACCTAAGCGAACACTTCGGGGCGCTAGTTGAGAGTGTCCGAGCTGGCCGGTGAGCCGCTCGGCCAGCGTGCGATCTTCACAGCCCAGCATGTGCGTGTTCGTCGCTTCAGAAAGCGAGCAAAGCACACGCTATACGCACGAACACTAAAGATGGAACCGACCACAAGCTCTTTTTTGGAAAGGTCTATAGACCCATCCCGAAATTACGCCATCTTCTGCCAGTGTTTGAAATACTGTACAGTTGCGTGTGTAAAAGACACCATAAAAAATGAAAGCCGATCGCTTGTATATAGTTCACTTAAGAACAGTATATTGCAAGTAATCTCCTTGCCATATTAATTATGTCTTTTGCGCTCGTCACTGTGCTGGGTTTTCAGATCTGCCTGAAGAGGGAGTAGTTTTGGGAGTGGTCTATTGCAAGTATCTCGTGCTCAGAAAAGGCTGCTGGAAGTGCTCGGTCAATATTCGAAGGTGGAGTTAGGAATCGGTTCGAACCGGTTCGCACTTACTAAAACCGGTAACCGGAGTGGTATTATGTGCGCTACCCTAAACCGAAACCGAACCGGAACAAAATACAATGCTACTGAACCCGAGCCCGAACCGAAATAATGACCGGTTCGACACCCTGCACGTGACACCCGGTTACGTGACGTCACGCTCGTGACGCAGTGATACAACTTTCAACCACGGCAGTGCACCATGTCACTTGCTGTCGCGTCCGAATTGACAGTTTCACGTCCTTACACCGTGACCTTGTGACACCTCCCGTGACGTCATGCGACATCAATTGGAGCGTGTGCATCAATAAAATTTTCCTGCTAAGTTCAGCGCGAAAACACTTTCCGCGTGATTATTAACGTGTGACGCGACCTGATTTGTAGAATAATACATTAGTTTAGTTTCCCCGCTAAATGTGGCTTGAAAATTTTACAAACGGACGGAGGAACAAGTTTCTGGAAGTGGGACCTTCCATTAAAAGCATTCCATGCTTTTATAAGGCTTTGGTTTGATCTGCTGGGTCCCATCACCATCTTGAACAGCAAGCTTCCTTTTTCTGACACAAGGCATGACACTGTTCTTCCAATATTTTTTTTTTGAACCTGGGAAGCGCTGTACGCAGCTCCCGAAGCCCATCACGACATTGCCAAATACAGGTCTCCAAGCTAGATAAAAACTAAAAGGACGCAACAAACAAAACGCATCATGATTGCTTGCTTTTGTCGTCGATAAGCAGTCTTATCAAGCGTTTGCTAATTTCACGGTTCTTATTGCCTCCAATAAACTATCTTTCGATGGATCGTTAAAACTAATATAAATATAAAATCTCTAATAAGGTACTCCACAGATAAAGTTCCATGTTTTCGTGTTGTTTTTTTTTTAGTTCTCTTGTTTTTGGGGTTTTTTTTTTTTTTCTTAGGAGTTCAGTATTTTTTGCGTTAATTTCCGGTATCGCACAAAAAAAAAAAAAAAAAATCGGCGCTAATCAGGGCTTTTGTTGAAAAAACTTAAACACGGGTGTTGGATTCCTCAACATCCAAGAAACGTGCGAGTGAACCGAACACCTGGAAAACGACCTGGTACCGATAAGGGAACTAAAGGCAGGCGTTGTGGTGCTAGGCTAGGTGGCGCAAGCTGCCACCCTTTTTAAAAGGGTTCAGCCGTTAGCACCCACCCACAGAGCAAAGAAGCTATCCTCGCGGACAGTTCGGTGGGGGCTGTGACTCGAGTCAACACAAAATAAAGCTGTAGAAGATTCTTTTTCTTCTTTGAAGCTTGTTTTCGTCATGCTCAAAGGCAGCTTGAAATCGGAATTATTTTGGTTTTTGCCTAACATTTTAAAACCGATCGGGTGGTAAATTTTTCGGGTTAATCGGTATTTACCGAACACACGGAACCCTATAGTTCTAAATACGTATTTCCTTGGTTCTTAGAACGATTGTTGAACCAACACACACTCTTGATGTTATCTATTCATACGTGGGACCTTAAAACTTTCATGTTCCTTCAAGGGTCAGAAGGGATGTGCAAACTTTTACCCATCGTGTCTGTCTTCTGTGTCTCCTTTATTGAGAATTCAATTAGCATTTAATAAGGCTCATCTTGACATTTTTCTTGGTTCTTACCAGTTAATGTTTCATGCGCGAAAATGGATATCTTTGAACTACCTGGTGGGTTTTGTGTAGCATTTTCAGTTTCTGTTATCTACTGTTTATATTTTTATTGTAGCGTGTATTTCATTGCATGATTTAGTGCTGTGTTTTAGTGTGCTTTGTGTGCACCACATTATAGACTGTAAAGTTGTTTGGGCCCGGAAAATAAAGATTTAATATTATTAGTATTATTATTAATATTATTATTATTAATTATTATTATTATTATTATTATTATTATTATTATTATTATTAAAACAACCTCAAGTTTTAGGCGTATGCGATGAAAATCTAGAGACAATAACATCCCTCAAAACTTTTTTTGGTACCTGAATAGAACACTTATGTTAACAAAATAGGTGTAACGAAAAAAAAAAAGATTTTTAACGCAATATTTATATCGCGAGACATTTTTTACATGCCTCTATTTCGGCTCGTCGAACCATAATAGAAGAACGAAATGGAGGCACGTCGCGAGACTTGAAATGATCCTGGTTGGATGGATCATGGATAGATGGATAGATGGATAAAAGGATGGATGCTAACGGCTCTATCTTTATAATCGGCGGTAGCTTGCACCACTTTGCCTAAAAAGTAAATATCGTCCTTTTTTTATTTCGAAAAAAGTTTACTTAGTGACTTAAACGTCCTACCCCAGGCACTGCTTAAGAACAATATGTGGGTGTATCAGTGTCCCTGTACGGCAATCTAGCTGCGTCCGGTTCGCCTCAAAATGCAGGTTTCAAAATTTATTTTGCTTCGTTTCTCCGGTTAGGAGCTGCAAAGGCAGTTGGGTGTTCAATCTCTGGCAACAACAACGATGGACGAAAAGTTTTCTCGCCAACTTGTGAGTATTTTACGACGCCTCGGGAGGAATTCCCCGTCATTAAAGCCAAAACATTGGGTGCATGCTTTCCTTAAGGAACGTTGGTCATAAAAATGCGTGAAAGCTTAATTTAGATCTACAAAGCCAAGAGCAAATTACACCTTACATTCGTTTGTCTGTTTGCTTGTGTATGTTTGTTTGTTTGATTGATTGCATGATTGTTTTTTTCTTCGGGAAGATGGTTTCTTTGTTTATTGCAGAAAATGTATTTTGTCTTCACGTCTCCGGCGTCTAAGGGGGCAGAACAAAAGTCGACTGCAACTCACCTTTCTGAATATACGAGACTCACATTTTGAAGAGAGCAGCGCATGGTGTTTTACACGTTTGCTTTGAAACTCTACATGTCCCGTTCACCCTAGTAAGAAATGTCGAACTGAAATGTAAACAGGTGCTTAGAGTTAGTATTATAAGCGTTTATAATGCGTAAATACCCTATACGCTAACCCAACTCCCGCCGTTTTTATACTGCTATATACAACGCTTGGGCATACAGAACACGCGGGCGCTAGCTTGTTTTTCCTGAGTGTCTAAACTTATTATGTTTTCCTTTTTTTTTAAGAATGAGGTTGAAGGCAAACTTGAGTGTGTGACCAACAATATGGCCATTCATTCTGCTGATCTTCAAGTAAGTCTCAACTTTGTGGAATAGGAGAATTTTGAACTTTTTAACCAAAAAGGGGCGCGGCTTTGCTTCTTTTATTTTATTTCTTGTTGTATTATTTTGATACTTATTGTGTATATTTATAAAAGGTGTTTCACCAAAGACTGAAATTAATGTTAAAGAAGGAACTGAAAAGAAATAAGCGATTTTCTTTGAATGACGTTATCGACCTTTTTTTTAAAAAAAAATATTTTAGTTGTTGGCGGAGGACATTGTAGTGTCCATTCTCACTGAACCCGGTGCCTTTGTTTTTATATTTATATGATATGATCATGATGATATAAATGAATTTATTTGATCATATTATTATAGTTTTGCGATTTTATATGGTCTCATTGAATTCATTCGTGCCTCATTTAAATGTGATACTGTGGCAAGTAATTCACATTTAGCTTTCTTATATCCAGTGACGATTCTCAGTTCTTTTCCTTCGTTTGTGAATGATAGTATTTTAGCAATAATTATCTTTTTAATGAAGAAGTTCTTTTCATCTGCTTACGTGTCGTAGGTTCACAAACCTACATCTTGGAAATGTTAAAAGCATTGCCACACTATTAGTATTTAATGGGCATATGTGTCACAATACACTTCTTCGTGCGCAGCTTCTTTCAAAGCCTCCGGAGCCGTTTCTATATTCAATCATTTATTATTTTCAAGCTTTTTCTTCTTTTTTGTCTTTTTTTTATATATGGTTGATTTTAGACTTCAAGCTTGGCTTGATCAACCTGCACTAACGTATAAATATAATAATTCAGACGCACATTACTCGACAAAGGTTCGGCACAATTGTTTGCCATAATATCTAAAATGTCTTTTCTTTTTTTTTTTAATTATATATCGCGAATGTATACAAATTACCGTAGTTTTCTCATTATAGTTCCCAGACAAAAACTTCACTTGAAAATCTTAGATAGCACGTGCCCGGCACATGATGAGCATTCGGTGTGAATTCCAAACGTAAAAAATATTTTTCAGTACCAGAAACCTTGAAAAACGCCTTCTTCATTAGTGCACAAAGAAGCTTATAATATGTTGTTGTTTTTTTTAACTTCTAATTAACATAACATATAATTCACAAAATTCACACGTCTAGTTATACCGAACGACATTGAAAAACAAACCCTTGTTGTCCGCACAACACCTGCATATTGTCCGCACCGCATAAAATTTTTGTTTTTATACTCGTATAGTTTGCGGATCATAGTGCAGAGACCGCGGAATATGAATGTGTCCAATAAACATCAGAACATACGAAAGTATGTCTGAACTTATATATGTCTAATATAATTTATCTAACTTTTGATACATTTATTGGACAAATCGTACGTGAAATATTTGTCTTTTCAATGGGCAACTGCAGGCACTTGTTTTGTCGTGTGCTCTGATTGTGAATTGTAAAACTCAATTAAAAAAATGGTGCCGTATCTTCTAAGAAAAAAAAAAACTATTTTTTTTCAGGCCCAGAAACAAGTGCAAAGCACCCAGAAGAATGTCTTTGAGCGACTCTTCGAGGTGCGTCAACATTAATAGACTCTTTCCTCGAAACAATATTGTGCAGTCATTTTCTCCGAACTAGCTTTAAAATGTTTCCGTGGATTTACGTTTGTTTTCAGGAAGGGGAGAAAGCTAACCAAAGCTTTCGAGCAGAGGTTCTCGAGAAGTTTGTAAGTAGCTGTTGCTTTCTTTATCTTGAAATTAAAGACATTTTCCTAACGATTACAAGTGACAGACCGCGCGTTTTTTTATAAACACGCATATTTCCTAAAATTCCAGTTATTATACTTCGTTTCACCTTAGGTTCAGACGCAGCCAACGCTACGAGTTGGTGTGACCAATCAGACAGCTACAAAAACGCACCATTCTGGTGTTCGTCATCGCTGGACCAATCGTGAACAAAATAGGCCTAGTGACCTGAGCTTTTGAGGCGGTTTGATTGGTCCCGTTAGCTCGTAACGTCTGCTGCGTCTGGACTTAAGCTGAAATGAGGTGTAATGTTATTAATGTTCAATAATGTTTTATTTTTCGTTACATATTTTTATTTACAAACAGTAAGAGGTCAACCTGCATTTAGGGCAGATTTGCTACTTCGCAAAAAAAGTAAGAAGGCAAGTAGGGTTTGGGTCGCCAGAAAAAGCGAAAGAGAATAAAGATAATATAAAGACTAAAACACGCGCAAATACACACTGTTTACACCAAAGTTTAGTCTGAGCGTTACGTTTGTCCGTAGTATTTACGTTACTTATGTGATTGTCAATTTTTAAAACGGCATTCTGCACTTGCACGTGAGGATACCTGCTACGTTTCAAAAGTATCATAGAATACGTAGGCATATGTGTAAGGCACACGAGAATATTGAAATATGATCTCCGGATATTTACATGTCTTACTCTCCTCTCTCCAAACAATACAAAAATGCAATTCACAATAAAATAAATAAGCTTAACATAGAAAAGCTAATATTTAGCCCAATCTTAAAAAAGTCTAAAGAAGTGAAATCATGATGTCCGCCACCACATGCATGGTGAGATCTCTCTGTCTTTTGAACTTTTTAGGCCAACAGTGCCCTGTGTTTAATTTAGACTTCGTCGCTGATCACATTGATCGCACAAGCAGTGAGTCCAAAAAGATTTGTGAGGCTCCTCCGATTATTACAATGAATTAGGCATATACTCGCCCGCCAGAATTATAAACGCATGAGAAAAGCAGAAAAGGCTTCATTTAAGCGATTATACACTTTGTGTTTTTTTTTAGTTACGTACATGACGCTGAGTATAAGAACCGCCTGTTTCTTTGGTGTCTCAAAGGTACTCCAAATGCATACTATTTATAGGTCCTCTGTGACATCATAGGGTCACGTGACGCCCCGGTGTCACGCAAGGACCGTCGCGCTGATTGCGTCTCGATTAATCTTTATAATGTTGATGACGTGCAAAAACCGTGACGTCGACAGCGTGATGTCATCATTGTGGCTTCATGCCACGAACGCACTCTAGACGTTTTCTGTTTCCTGTCGTTCTCAGTCACGTGGGTACGGACGAGGAGGAAAGGGGCATACCGTCCCCTCCTCCTCCTCAAGAGCTGCTCTCTAATTTTGCGTTAAAGAGGTTTGTAAACGCCTTTCATTTTTTTCTTGGCTCCCAGTCTGAAGTGCCGACAGAGTTCACGCACGTGTGGAAGATACAACCGTACACCCACCTGAGGGACGCGACTGCAGTGTCGAGCACCAAGCGCCTCTCGTCGGGGAAGATTTACACCGGCACCCCCGGCTACTGCATCGAATTTCTCGTCGACCTGAACGGCGCCGTTGCCGGTTCCACCGCAACTCACGTGGGAGCTATGTTCAAAATCCACAGTGGGGAGTACGACAACCTGATGCCGTGGCCGTTCTATAGCAGGGTGAGAACAGCACGCGCATGCTCCAGCGGAATGCCATGCACACTATTAGTGCACGACACGCAATATTAGTATCTCCCTGCTTGTCTTTTCTGCTGGATGGCGTGTCCTTCGCTGGAATTGAGTAGAGAACCCAGGTTGAAGAGAGGGTCCCTCTCGAACTACGGGGAGCGTTTGTAATTGAATGGCGGATGCCTCCTGCAGCGGGTGATTGGTTGCAAGTGCGCATGCGTTGCGTTTTCGCGTGGCGAGGGAGAAAGCAGGCGGAAAGGCGGAGACGTTTGCAGATGATGCGCGCTTTCCTTTAGCTATGGGTCCATTCCTCTGCTTCTTGCGCGGGGGTTGCGGTGAAAACGCCCAACTCTGATTGACTCCGATTGGATGGATAGTGGGTAGACCTCAAAGCAGCTATAGACCTTTCCAGAGCTAAATTCGATCGGGCGGAAATGCCGAGTCACTGAGCTGTGGACATATGCGCAGCGTCTAATATACTGCACAACAAAGCAACAGCGCATGGTCAGAAGGCTTTCCACAGCCCAGCAGACAAAGATAGCAGCGCACAAAAGCCGATTTTTGGAAATGTTTATGCGGAACGCAAATCGTCTGCATCTCGGGCAGGGGTTGCGGTGACGTCAAAACGACGCCGAGTTCTGATTGGCTTTGATTGGAAGGATAGTTGGTAGACCTCTGTGCTAGGTGCCTTAAGGTTTACCCACTACTTCTTTTTTTTTTTTTTTTTTCAAATAGCGAATCAGAGCTCGGCGCTCTGACGTCACTATAACCCCTGCGCAAGAAGCAGACGAACTTGCGCTTCCCGTATAGTCACTGACAATAAACGCAGGGCGTGGTGAGGGCCAAGCATCTCATTATCGGTCCGCAGCCAATGAGATTGCGACATTCGTAGATAAGAACACCGAGGAACCAATCACGAAGCCGAAAGTGAGAAAATAAGCGCTCGTGCGTTCTTCAAGCTGTCGGTGACAACGCGGAGCGCAAGTTCGTCTGCTTCTTGCACAGGGGATGCGGTGATGTCAGAACACCGAGCTCTTATTGGTTGATTGTAGAAAAGATAGTGCGTAGACTTCAAGGAATCTCGCATTGAGGTTTATCTTCTATCCTTTCAATAAAAGCCAGTCAAAGCTCGGTGTCGTTCTGACGTCACCGCCATTCCTACCCAGGAAGCAGACGACAGCCTATCTGAGTTGTGCGTCCATCAACTGCAGATCGTCCTCACACTCAAGAACCACCTCTACCCAGACAAGAGCGTCCAGTTCCAGATCATTCCGAGAGACTCGAGTCCAGAACTATTGGAATGCTTTGCAAGGCCTCAGCCGGGCCTCTCCAGCAAAGTGTTCGGCATCAGCAAAGTGATCAGCACGCCCCTGCTGGAGAACGAGAGCAAGGGATTCCTGCTGGGCAACTGCATCGTCCTCACGTTCGCCATCTATCCAGACCTGGACCTTTGAAGCCGGACGATACGTTGAGAAGCTGAGCGAGGGAAGGGGATTAGAGCATGCGACGACGCTAAAGCGCCGAGCCCTTATTGAAAGAATTGTGGGTAGGCACAACGGCCTGCCCTTGTCTATGCCCACCCGTCCAATCAGAGCGAGGGACAGCATCGTCTGCTCTTCGCGCCAATGTCTGGCGTTCGCCGTTCAAACACCAGACCCTGCTGAGGAGCAGACGACGCTTTTGCACGCTCTGATTGGAGGGAGACAGGGGATAGAGACGGGCAGATAGCCTTAGCGTCTACCCGCCGTTTTTCCAACCAGAGCTTCGAGCCCTGATGTCGCCGCAAACTCTGATCTGCTTTTCTCCCTCAGTTCTTCTCACCGTGTATGGTGCCTGGAATGCGTGTCCGACTGGTGCCTTCACCGCGTCCTCAAAAGTGGTCCCTCGAATGCTGCCTGATGACCAACCGCCAGGATCGCGACACGCACGACGCGCCGGCTCACGTGACGCATGTTGTTGCCTCTTCGGGGCCGCCTTTGATCTATGGGCGGGATGGGACGCTGAACAGACCATTGGAAGCCGCTTTCAATGGCACCCGAACGAACCAGCTCAGCAGGTGCCATAGTAAGAGCGGACAAAAAATAGGTTTGCAGGGAAATAACTTCTTTCGGTAGTCGTTCAGCAGTATAGGGCCTTTTGAAATGACATGCCCGTCTGAGTTCTCTGCTGACCGCAGCATCGTTTTTCAGTTGACGCTTCAATGACTGTAATGAAATGAAACGCACTAATTAATGAGCGATGTTGTTTGTAGCGATTAATCATTCATTCGTTCGTTTTCCAATTTATGGCGTTTAGCAATGTATTTGATCACTTCAGAACAATAAAATCGTTGATATCACTTCGTTGCTTTCTTTATTTAGACGGTAGTATTTAAGTGCACTTTTATCCCCCCAAAAAAATGTGTGAGCGTTCGGTCGGAGGTCGGGCTTTCACCGGTTCAACACGAGTTTCACCCGAATGCTGACTCAGCACTCGGGTTCAATCTGTGCCAGCTTCTGATAGATGGTGTTGAACATCTATACATAACTTGCACTGACGGCAATAGGTCAGACACGGTGCATTCAATAATTGAGAGTATGAATACATGAAACCTCCGGAGTCAAAAAAAAATAAAATAAAAACTGGCTTTGATATATGGATAATTATTGCGAATCCATTCATCTCCAAATCACCAGAAAATCGTTGTGGGCTATTCTGGTGGTTACTGCGATTGTAAAATTTGGAAAATGAAAAGAAAATAGAATTGGTTTACCCATTCTTCACTTCATTTGGCCCTAATAAGCGCCACAGTAACACATATATTTTTAGTGTACATGCGAAGTATAGCGAAAACAGTTTTTATTTTTCCTTCATTTACTCGGGTGCGCCAATCTTTCCACAATTTTAGCGAAAGCTTCCACCAAATGCAGGCACCTCTGCAGTAAATCCCAGCGCGATAAGTTCGGAAACCGGTTTATGTGGCCGGTTTAAAGGTGCGCTCGGTCCATTTCGCCCACGCTGTATGTGAAGCAGACCGAGGGAGCCCATCAATGCAAACAAACTGCCGCTATCACTTCTGTCGTTGTCACCATCGTGTGAATAAAACGAGGGAGAGGATTCAGGAAAAGAAATGTGCAGCAATCACTCGCGCAAGGTTGAGTTGAAAAAAAGATAATTCTAAGGTTTTTCTTTCTTTCTTTAGACTGCGCTTGCCGATTTATGTTTTTATTTGTACACTGCTGATTCTTTTTTTTTCTATGTATGCTTACCATGACTTTGGGAATGCTTCCGTCCTTTCACTCAGACAACTGTAACCGAGACAAAGAAAACAACGGCAATTGTTTGTGTTGTTCTTTTGCATTGATGTGCCCTTTTCGTCTCCCTCATATGTGGGCAAGCCCGTGACGTTAGCACTATACTGGGTGACGGGTTAGGAGTACAGGGGAAGCTCCTCCCACCTCTTTCCCCTTTGGCAGAGTGAACAGTGGAGGGGAGGTCGCCTCCTCTCCAGCGTTCGCTCTGCCAAAGGGGAACGAGGTGGATGGGAGGAGCTTCCCCTGTACTCTTCACCTGTCACCGAGTTTAGTTCGGACGCAACCCACCAGTCAAGCGCCCTTTAGAAAAGAAAAAAAAAAAACGCCTGCTCGCGTGGAGTTGCCAGAGAGTTTTAGTACTGAGTATGGGAGCAAACGCAAGCACCGTGGGTTTGTGTTGCGTGCTCCACGCTGCCCGTGCTCGTCGTCTCCATTCGCCAATCATCCCGCGCAAGCGCAGTGTGGAACACGCAACGCCAACGCAGGTACTCAGTGCTTGCGTTTGCTCGACTATGGTGCCTGAAAGGCGTCTCCAACTGTTCTGTTTACCGCGTCCAAAAGGTCCCTAGATTCCCGCATAGTCACGCTGTCGCCGGGCGCGATCCCATGGCGGCGTTACAAGAGCAGCAGGTGACGGGTGTGGCAGACGCCTCTTCTGCAGCAGGTCGCTCTTGAGCTTGACAGTGCACGGAAGCTTCTGCAGTGAGGAGTTGGGACGCCGTGACGACAGCGACACTCACGTTCGCTCGTACTTTCTCGCCAGCATTTCTACGACCAGCCAACGGGATCACGACGTCCGACAGCGTGACACTTCGGCTTTTGTGACGTCATTTGTTGACACTTTGCGACTACTCTCGATGCATGGCCGGAATAGGACGCTAAAACACCAGTCGGAGACGCGCTCCAGGCACCGTTAGAGAGTTTTAGGAACCGTTTTTGCACACGATACGATAAAACCGGTTCCCTAAAACTCTCTATTAACTTCTTGCTTAACTGTACGTGCACCGCTTCTTGGCGTGCCGGCATTTTATAGCGATAGCTCTTGCGGACTCTCCCTCCTGTTGATGTTCTCTGCTTTACGCTGCCGTGCTCGCAGCGGACACTTTGTACGCGCTTTTATGGATGTAACGAAGTGCACTGAATCGACAAGGATCTAAACACGCTCACCCAGTCCTCCTCTTTTCTCTCTCTCTCTTTTCCTTCTCTCTTTTACAGCACCGCGTCGCGTTTTCGTTGCTTCTCCGACTTCCAGCTTGCACCAGATAACTGAAACTCTTATCTTGTGTTGCTACGGGCAGACCGTAGCAACGCCGCAACGCCTTATCGCACGGAGGCAGGCACTGGTGTGTGTGTTTAGTTCGCCCCTACCGCCTCGATTCACGCCCAAAGGGAGTTCCTTAGCGGCGATCGTTGGTTTTAACCGCCGTGAATTCCAAAGAGTAAGTGTAAAGTTAGACTTTGAATTTTGTGTCTGCCATGTTTATGCGGTTTTGTGCTCTTCGCTGCTGTAGAAAATCGCCCCCGAAAGCTTATCTTTGACTGCGTAGCCACAGAAAGGTTTCCTCGAGCCACTGGCGTGGCGACTCGTTATTTTGCACGGGCTTGGCAGGAGCGCTGGTGCTCGCA
This sequence comes from Ixodes persulcatus, assembly GCA_013358835.2. Classification (NCBI taxonomy): domain Eukaryota; kingdom Metazoa; phylum Arthropoda; class Arachnida; order Ixodida; family Ixodidae; genus Ixodes; species Ixodes persulcatus. The sequence continues at coordinate 19,045 of JABSTQ010004520.1, read as the reverse complement.
GACGAGAATGGAAAAATGGATGATAATTGCATTTTAATAACAAAGAGATTGGAAGACTGATGGAAATTAATAATAGGTGGCGCAAGCTACCGCCCGGTATGGAGGGTACAGCCGTGAGCATCCATCCATCTACCTATCCAGTGTTTATTGCTGACATTGCATCAGCATTGCGAATAGAGGCCAAGTTTAAACGGCGCATTGCTCAGGTGCGAATAGATTAAAACTCAACTGGTTTGGTAGAATCAAAACATAATAGGCGTGCGTTATTTCACTATGTAGGCGTTCTCAACGTGACGGTCGCCATCTCGAATAGAAAAACTTCCGGTATGCAGAACAAAAAAATACACGAAACAAAAAAAAAAAAAACGCCAATTTGCTTTTGTTACGTTACGGAAAGGCGTTCATTTTTCAACCGTCAGTTCTGGACCTGCGTCTTCCGTGTGTTTTTAACTTGTCCCAAACTCCGCTGTCTTGCTTTTTTTTCTTCTTTTTCGTCTCGCATATTGCATACGTAAACGTTGCTTGGTATGGAAACGAGGGTAAACTAGAGTCACTAATCGAGCCACACGCAGTATACCGGTTTTCTTGCGGGCGCCGCCATCTGGGCGCTTAGTGCAGGACGAGCGCCATTGGCGATCGTCGTGATTTAAAATGTGGCTTCCTGGACACTAGGTGCGTTGTCAGAAAGCTCGGGGGATAATGTTTTTGTTCTGTCGCTGACTTTTTTAAGATTTTACTTGCCAATGCTCCAGAACTGGAACACCTAAAATTATTTTTCTTACCTTCACAGTATACCTTGTTGTTCTGTGTTGTTAGTGGTGGTGGTGGTGGTTTTTTTATTTTTTTTTTTTGATACTGTTTGATGAATGTGGAAAACAATTATTAGCTGCCCATTTAATTATTTTGAATTGCTTTTTGTAAAATGGCATATTTTGGGGGTAGTCACAGTCAAGTGTTTGTTGCGGAATTTCACAGGAGAACAAATAATGTTCAAAAGAACAAAAGCAGAATTAAAATACCGGTAAATTATTGGCGATTATGCCACAAAAAAAAAATAAAAAACCAAAGCCTATTTATCTCTCACTTGCAGTGAGTTTTTTTTTTTTTTTTTTGCAAATGTTTTTTTTTTTTTTGACGTTGGCGTTTGACAGTAGAAAAATTCAACGTTAACTGGTTATATCAATACGTTTGGTTGCTCCTTGAAATGACCGGAAGGTATGAACTCCAGAAGGAGAATGAGTTCGACGTAACAGCAGCGGATATTGAGAAATATTTAGAGCTGTTACTTTTAGGTGGCTATCTCTCCGTTCCCTCCGAGGACTCGTACTGGAGTACGGCTGAAGACATGTGTGTGCCTTCAGTGGCGGCACTGATGCCCCGCAAAAAATTCAGGCAACTGCAAAGGTCTTTTTCGGGTTGTGGACAACACTCACCTACGAAATCCTCACTAGCAGCAAGTCAATAATGCCCTATTATGACCACCACTCGTGCAAAATGTTAATTCGCAGGAGGTCAATGAGATTTTTCTTCAAGGTATGGATGATGTGTTCTTCAAATAGGTTTCCCTATGTGACGGAGATATATGGCGGAAGAAAAGAGAAAGACGGCAAGCCTGCCCTCGGACTTAAGGTGATTAGCAACGTGGTATCTGTCTTGTTCTACCCTGAGCAAGATTATGTATATTTCTTGACATATATCGCGGTCAAGCTAGACGAAGACGAGGCTCAAGAAGAGCACGAGCGCACCCGCGATAGCAGAGACAGTCTCATTCCATAACGCCATGAGCAATGGCTAGTTTCTTAACCCTTAACCCACCCTTAACGGGTCAACGCATCGCGCGTCTAACCAAGAAAGACTCCGTTTTGTCAAAAGTCTACCAAGGACTACAAGACGGAACCACCACAAACTGGACAGGAGACGAGTTCGCACCGTACAAGCGCAGAGAACTCGAGTTGGCAACACACAACGGCTGTGTGACGTGGGGGGCACGTGTTGTTCTACCAAAAGCAGCACGCGAGCAAGCCTTGAAAATGCTGCACGCCAACCACCCGGGTATTGTGGCCATGAAAAGTACTGCTCGGAGCCATTTCTGGTGGCCGAGGCTTGACGCAGACATCGAAGCCACAGCAGCTGCGTGTGAGACGTGCCAACAACATCATCGGGCCAAGCCTACGGTACCAACGCCTGACTGGTCAACTGCCACTCGACCCTGGGAGACAAGTCACATCGACTTCGCCGGACCGATCGACGGAATATCGTACCTCATCGTCGTCGACGCTTACTCGAAGTGGTTGGAGGTGAAGCCGATGCACTCCACGACGTCTACACGCATCATCGACGCCCTTCGCTCCACCTTTGCAACTTTCGGAGTACCGAGAATCATTTTCTCCGACAACGCACCAAATTTCGTGTCGAACGAAATGGAAGAGTTCTTAACGAGAAACGGCATCAAACACTACACCAGCGCTCCATATCATCCGGCCACAAACGGGCAAGCGGAGCGTATGGTGGGCGAAACAAAAAAGGCCCTCCTGAAACTCAAGGAAGGAACAATCTAGTGCAGGATCGCCAGGTTCTTGTTCAGACATCATACGACGGTTTCAACTTCCACGGGGAAAACACCCGCCGAAGCAATGTTCGGCCGACGGATTGCCACACCTCTCGATCTCATGAAGCAAGGCTCGTCAACAAGCGAAGACCGAGAAGTTCCGACGGACGGAGTAATGGCAGATTATTCGGCAGGTCAAACCGTCTATGTGAGAAATTTCGGTGGAAGACCAGCATGGGTTACCGCGGTAATCATAAAACCGCTAGGTATTCGATCATTTCGAATAAGAACGGAGGACGGAAAACTGCAGCGTCGACACGTTGATCACATTCGGCCTAGAAGATCACACTTGGAAACTCTAGAGGCCAAAGAAAAAGCTTCTCCATTCTTAATCTACCCAACCACGGAGGACATAGACGAGTCGCAAATGACACAGCCCGAGGACAGATGCACCGGGAACAATAATGCTGACGTCCAGGACAGAAGCCCCGTGGACAATAATGCTGACGTCCAGGAGAGAAGCCCCGTGGACAATAATGCTGACGTCCGGGACAGAGACACCGTGGACGACAACGCGGACGTTCAGGCAGACCCCGGTCCAAGGACTACCCGAGGGGGTCGCCGGATCAAGCAGCCAGGACACTTTAAAGACTATGTGCTGGACGTTAATCAAGAAGGGGGATATGACATATATCGCGGTCAAGCTAGACGAAGACGAGGCTCAAGAAGAGCACGAGCGCACCCGCGATAGCAGAGACAGTCTCATTCCATAACGCCATGAGCAATGGCTAGTTTCTTTCCGACTTGAACTGTACATAGTGTAAATAAACGCAGATTTAACAGGAAAGGTGTATTATTTCTACAATTGTTTCACCTGATGCGATCTCCTGAAGAAGCTGACTGACAGGGGAATAAAATCGACGAAGACTGCATGAGAAACAAGAACTGGTGGTTGTCCGCTGAAGAACCCGAAAGAGGTTGCAAAAGAGGAGAAAGGAGCTTTCGAGTACAAGTGTGACGATGCGGTCTACGCATCCAGATGACACGACAACGCAGTGGTCGCGGTTGCCTCTAACCGCCACAGCAGTTAGACATTACTCCACCATATTTGATGAAAAAAATACAACTGGTGCATGGGAGCAGTGGATGTTATGAACCACCTCCTTGGTAGCTACCGCCCAAATCACAGAAACAAAAAGCAGTAGTGGAAGTTTTTCAACAACGGTCTCAACACTGCTGATGGCTCCTTTACTGCGAACTTCAGAAGGAAACAAATTCCGCCATGACGCACCTGGATTTTCGGCGGTATGTCGCCATGTTCCTGCTTACCTTAAGCAGAAACTCACCCTGCGACCTGGACCTCGCGTTCTTCCCAGTATAGCGGGAAGGACACTGTTGGTCCCTACATCGTCTCAACTACTCAAGGAAGGTGCGCCGAGTGCAAGGAAAACACGACCAACAAGGGCCAGCAGTTCAAAACGCTGCTGCACCAGAAGTGCTTTCCAGCTTACCACGGCTTGTAAAGCGCTGACTGCCATGCAGCTTGCAGACTGAAATAACATAGCTTTTTAAGCATTGTTGTTTTCTCTCTTTATAGCTTTCGAATACCTTGCAAGTAGCTAAAAGGTTCTCCTGAGTTAACAAAAGTAATTTTCATTTTACATTCAATAAAATTTGTTTCAGACGATACTTGCATTTTCTATATACATAGAAGCCGCACGTGAATTATCAACATGAAATTTTAGTTTTTCGGACATTTCGTCATTCTGCTGCGTTTTAAAGGTTAACACTTCTGAAGGCCCGGAAAGTGTTTGCTGCGATTTCAAATAAAGCTCCAAACTGGAAAACAATTGTTTTAAGCCGGCGGCTCCCTCGGCGGGGCGAGGAGGTGGGGGTGCGATGTTTTTTGTTTTGTTGCCCGATCCACCAAATGTCATCCTGGCGATATCGCACACTGCCTGGCCACAGTTGGAAAAATGCAGAGGGAGACCAAATTATTTCAAAAGGGCAAGTGGATGAATCATACGTTTTGTTTCTAGGCTATAGCTGTAGGTGGCGCAAACCACCGCCGTTATAAACGGTACAACCATTAGCGTGCATTCATTCATCTGTCCATCCATGGCTCAAATGTCGTTACTCTGAAGCGCATCTAGCCTACTTTTTTTTAATAATCTACCAATTAATCGATTACTTAATTTCGAATAGTTTGTTAACCGATAACCGCCGAAATGTAGGCCCTTTTATGGTGTTGTCAAGGGAATAAGCTTCTTCCCTGCCAAACCCAGCATGAAAAAAAAAACATTAATCGCTGGGGCAGAGTTGCACGGTACTCGCTCCAAGTGATCAAATCACTTGTAATCGATTACTTTTTGAAGCAATTTTGTAATCATTTGATTACATTTATTAGGAAGTAATCGCAAGAGTAATCTGATTATTTTTGGAAGTACTAAAAATACTTGAAACCGTTACTTTTTTCACCTCCCGTTTCTAATGGCGCACTTTCTCTCTCTACAAGTTTCTTACCAAGGAATCCTCGAACCAAATGCCCGACAGGAAGGTGGTTTGCCAAAATTGGTGGATTAGGAAGATGAGTGGTTTATAATTCGCTTATTCTAATTAAATAACGGACAGTAACAAATACAAATTTCTAAGCCGATATAACAGCTTTTTTTCCAAGTAACGAAACACTAACTTTTTTTCTTTAGTAATCGAGTAATCTAATTGAATTATTTTTAAAGAAAAGTAACTGTAATTGTAATCGATTACGTTTTTCGAGTAACGTCAACAAGACTGCGCTCGGGAGACGTTCGCTCTTCCGGGACACGAAAGCGTTTCTTCTCATCGGGCCTTACTTCTAGTGAGAAAAAAACCTTGCTGTAAACGTAAATAAATTCATGTTTTTTCTTAAGCAGCTGGCAAAATCAAACGCTTGAAAAATATATGTAGGAACTAATGTCCTGCCTCTTATGTAAAGTGGCTAGCGGTATGAGCTGAAATGCGCACACGGCGACCAGGCAGATAAAGACGACGCCGTCTAGCAGGCAGCGAGTGGAGGGTCAGACTCAGAACGGCACTGGAGGCGTTTAAATGTGTCTACTCACCCGCGGCGCGCGATGTACCTCCCATACCCCCGACGCACGCACGGTAGCCACTGAGTCACGTGACGTCGTCACGTGACGTCACGAGGCCACATAATGTAACATTACTTGAGAGCGCGTCTGGAAACCAGGTCCAAGATAGACAGGTGGGGAAACGGCCCATAGAAGCCTACCGCAGCGCCGTGACCGGATTCTGTACTCGTCTGCTTGCGGGTACCCCCGATTTGCGACAGATGGCGCTGCGGCGAGAAGAAAAAAATCGGAATCGGACTTGCATGGAACTCTATGGGAGAGCGCGCAAAATAAACCTAGAGCACGACAGTCCTCCTTGAAAATCCACGAGAAACCATCTCTGTCAGTTTAGCCGGTCGCCACCGGTCAGCCACCCGGAGTGAGAGTTCGCGGTGCTCCACAAAGATGGCGCCTCAGAAAAAGAGAAAATCGAGGGGGACACAATCCGGTCGCTCATTTGGCTCTCGTTTCCCCACCTGTCTATCTTATACCCTGCTCGAAACCATGACGTCCCGTGACTACGTGACACATGATTAATCCTAGTGCGAATACAAAAGCGTCACGAAAACTCACAATTTTCCATATGCCGCAATTTTGTATATGACGATTCGATCAATACATAGATATGCAGCTGCCAATATTTTATTCTCAAATATTCATTTTGTGATATTGACAAGAAATTAAAAACAAAATACCATCAACCGTTTTCAACTGGTTACCATAATATTTTTTTCGGTTCAGTTTCGGTTCAGTTCCAAGATGGCGGCGAAGCTTTTGGTTTGGTTTCGGTTAGGCTAAAAATAGCGGTTCCGTCCCGGTTTTCGGTTCGGTTCGTTGCCGGTTCCACAGCCTGACCAGAGGTATCTTTAGGACATTATCCCCGAGCAAACGTTGAAGTTAGAGCTTCACTTTCGGGTTCCTCGCTTGTCACCCGGTATCTTTGGACATCGATTCCCGAGCGAAACACAGCTCTAGATCTTCAAGTAAAAATATATGGCCGAAGGGAACACTTGTATATGCTGCCAGAATATCTATTACATTTTTTTGCGTCTTTTTACACGATTTTTTGGAAGATACCCGAGCCTTCAGCATTGCTGACGTCCATTTCCTCGTATCAACGGTAATTGTAACAATATACAAGTTTCACTCATGATTCTTCATTATCCCTGTGTGAAGATCTGCCCTCGTGTGGCAAAGTCACGCTCGCATTGCTCATGCATCACACAAAAGACTGCGTTTGTTGCAGGCAAGACGACAGAATTATTCGTGAAACGCGCCTCAATTATGTTCGAAGCGCGCCTGCCTGACACACATGTGCGCTTTTTTGTTTCACACGTTTGCAGACATTTTTTGTATGACTAACTTGACGGCACCGTCATACAAGGAAAAAAACATACCGCAGACAGTATCTACAGACTGTATATTACAGGATGTATAGTAAAGAGTTCAACATTCTGTATAGTGCACTCTGCGAAATCCTTAATGAAGAATATTATTTTTGAGCCGTTTGATTTGTGTGAGTGTTTTTCAATTAGTTTTTACTTTTTAACACAGGATACGTTTTATTAACCAAATCATATGGGAAGACCGTCATGAAGAACCGTCACTAAGAACCGGCACGTCAATTTCCCCGCTAAATTTAGCAATACATTTATTGTCACGTAACGTAATTTTTTTTTCTTCTAAAATTAACGGAAAAATGCTCACGGGACGTTGATTTCACCAGTAACCTTAGTAATAAAATTGATGTCCCTCATGTCAATTGTTTTCACTTGATTAAGCGGGGAAAGTGGTGTGGCGCGACCAGGATTGTAAAGTTATGCGAGCTGTAGTTTGTGCTCAGCATATTGTGTGCTCCCCAGTTTTTATCAGCATGTGTATTTCTTTTTCTTTTTTTTTTCAGATGGCGGCCGAATTCGCTTGTTTTGTGAAAGGCGTACCGGGCTTCCCGCATGACGTTAAGGTGACCTTAACATCCAAACCAGACGACGACCTGCTCTGCGGCTGGTGCCAATCGATCACGCAAAAGGGCTGCGCCGATCCCAAAGGCCATATTTTCTGTAATGATTGTTCGCTGGTTTTCACGGATGCCGGTAGGAACTTCACGTGTCCTACCTGTAACTGGCAGGGGAAGAGGGAAAAGGTAAAACCCATTATTCATTCACGAGAAGAAAAAAAACGATCCGCTCCATCTCATCTATGTCACCTAACTGTGGAGAGATGTTTTGGCGAATTTACTACTTATGGGTACACTGTTACGACTACGCTTGAAAGAAGCACTGCTCGTAGATGTCGCTGATTTAAACTATTTTTATCATGAGCCATGTCTTCGGCTGAGGCCTCTCGGTGGCCCCGAGGCGAAGCGCCGACCTCCGTTTCCCCAGGAGCCGAATTCGAATCCCGGCCAAGCTGTTTGCAGTCTGATGGAGGCTTATTGCAGACGAAGCACCCTGTATCCGAAATTTCGGTTACACGTTTAAAAGTTCCCAAATGGTCGAAAATGATCCGCAGCCTTCTGCTTGCGCGTGTCTAATGCCCTTCGTGGGCATGTAAAACCCTAAATTTGACTTTGTGTTTGCGGCCGTAAGACCCTCTAAGTGTACATGTTTCGCCTTGCCACTAAGTAATTTACAAGGGTTCCGCGAAGATGAGTAGCCATGGCGCGGGCAGATTTTGCGTAGTTCCAGCTGCTGGATGCGCCACGGGGTTGAAAGTCTTCTACTTCCCATTGCAAGTTGTGGTTGGCGCCATCTATCGTCGTCGGCTTCCCGAGCGCCAGTCGAGACAGCCGTCTCTGCTTTCTCGGCGAACCCGGTGTATCGCAGCAGTAACCCAGCAGTAACCCTCTACTTCGTCACCGCGTAACTGCGCGTTGTCTTGGGGTGGCGCGATGCGCCTGCGTTCTCAGACGCTAGGCGAGGATTTGGAGCCGTAGGCGCACTGTTTAACGCGAATGAACGGAGTGGAATGCATTCTCTTTTTAACTCAATGTGTGTTTTTTCAGTCAAATTCTATGAGAAAACCGTCATGAAAACTCGTCACGAAGGATCGTGAAGTCAGGTGACTCAATGACGTCACAAGTCACACGGCGTCAGTGTCACGTGACATGCGTGACGTTATGTGATCTGACGTCACGTACCACCATGACGTCGTCGTGTGACCTCACAGTCATGTGACCAATTTTGTCTTCTTTTGCCCTATCCCCTCAGACTCTTTCTCTCAAGTAAATAAAATATACTATGCAGTCCATATTTAGCGGAAAAACGTTTGAAGGTGTCAAGTGACGTCAAATAAAACTGTGACTTCACATGACGTAGTGATCAGTGTGCCGTGTAGTCTGTGTGCAGGATTGTGAAATCGCCGCAGTTCACTTGCCAGACACGGTAAATAACCAGCAGTTTTTGTTTTGTTTTTATTACAGATGCTGCAAAGTAACCCCTCCTGGGGAAAGGTGTCCGGACTCTACGCGTACTGTCCAATGGAAGAACCCACGTGCCATTACAAGGGACAACTCAGAGATACCATAGTGAGTATTAAGTGCTGGCGATAGAGACTCCGGTCCTATTCTACGGCGTGTCCGTCAAGGAAAGGGAGAAATTCACAGCGTCTATTTCACATAACAAATAAAATACGGATCGCCCAACGCTCCGTCTCCACTTGAAAGTGTAGTGCTAGCGGTCCGGAGCAGAAGCCAAAGTTTCATAAGTGGCTGTAATCTTATTCAAAAGTTACAATCGATTTTCTGAAACTTTAGAAGGGAGAATGGTGCACGCTCCCCATAACTGACGCCATCTGTTCCCCCGTAATTTTAAGCTTCGTTGGCCACCGTTTCCCCCCCAACCCCAACTAATCGCGCAGGGAATAAAGCGCAGGATCACGCCGCGTTCACTGCGCGTGATTAGTTTAAAGCACATGACGTATCAAACGCGCAAAGGATGGATGGATGTTACTGGCTATACCCTTTGTAACGGGCGGTAGCCTGCGCCACCTAGCCTAAGTCTAAAAAGACAAACGTATGATTCCTCCCGCCCTTCTAAGCCAAGTTTCTCCCCCTATCATCAACGTGACAAGCGCAGTGACGATGCACCTTAAGCGCTGCCTGATTGGCTCCAGCAAATCCGTAGCATTCGGATGCAGTTGAACTTAGCGTGAAAAGGTGTATGCGGAGCGCAAGTTCGTCTGCTTCTCTTGTAGGGGTTACGGTGACGTCAGAATGCCGAGCCGCGATTGGCTCTGATTGATTAAGGATAGTGGGTAGACCTCGAGGCAGGTGGCTTTGAGATCTACCCACTGTCCTTCGTCAATCAGGGCCAATTAGAGCTCGGCGTTTTGACGTCACTACAACGCCGTGCAAAAGAAGTAGACGTTCTTGCGCTCTGCATAGAATCGATCTCGTTGTTGACGGTCGAGTGCAATTGTCCAAAGAAAAACAAAGATTGTATCATATCGCCTAGTTGTTTATGCACTGCCAAAGTCCACCTCAACACAAGATATGACGAATCTTTGATAATTTGTCCCTTGCTCCTATTCCAATCTGTGTTGGTCTAGTCGAATGTCTCACACATCATGTAGGTTTTTATCTCCAACGCCTGATAAAAGGCTCTACTTTTTATAATCCTTTAAGTACGCTTTAAATTAAAACCTTAATCCTGCGGGGTTTCTTTGTTCTTTTTTAACCTATTCAAACGAATCTAATTTCCCAGTAATCGAATTTTACTCTTACCGGCATGGTATATGATATCCCGAAATTCTGAACAGTTCTTGAGAAAACAGGAAATGAAGGTGATGCCGAAATCAATGTTCAAATTTATCCGGACTTCCAAGTGCGGCGACCGTGACGTCACGTCTATAACTCATAGGGACATCAGACAGTTTAAAAAACGCAACACGTCGGGCAATATTTTCTTTTTCTGTTTCTTGCATTTATTTAATTTCATCAAACTTACTTTAAGAAGTCGGGAACACATTGTAACGCCTAAATTACAACATTTGTTGTCAGGTTCTCGGTTTTGTCAATAAAGCCTTTCAGTTTGAAAAAAAAATACCAAGGACCAAATGTAAAGGTTTGATAACTTTGCGCACAAAAAGCTATTCTTATTTATAACTGCGGTTACTAGATTCGCCACGTCTACTGACATGTTGAACCAATTTGGAGGCCGATCGGTGACCATCAAAACTTTGCCAGAGGTTCCCTTTAAGAAAACGATGTGATGAAACTACTCGGTTTTTCTTCGGAGACATCATAACAGCTAGTATTTTTCTTCTTTTTTTTTCCCGGGGTTTTATGTCATTGTGGTGACAAGCGCAATAATTCAACGAAGCTCGGACGAAATAGTTTTAGTGTTTGCTGACTCTAAGCTATGTTCGATGTCGCAATGTGCGAGCCCTTTGTCGTGGAAGCAGTGCCAGGGGCACTGGATAACTGTAAATTAAATCTAACTTTACGCGTCCAAAATATATAAATTTCGGTTTTTGTGCAGAATCTCACAACTACTGATCAAGTGATGTCTAGAACCTTCCGAAATATCGCGCCCATTGCATCTACAAAAATAACGACTATTTAAAAACGGTGGAACTTTTAGGCTCCGGCAGTGTGGTACGCGAAACACGGTAACGGTTTCCTAAAAGTCTTTATTGATACATTCCCGCGTTATTACGTTCCGTACTTAGGAGATAGATAATCATTTTGCTATTTGATGGGAACGTAAGAATATGATAGGAACTATATGTAGGAACTATATATGTAACTCATATAGTAGGAACTATATCATGGGGCATAGGATGGGGATGCAGGCGTGCACAAGCGCTACGCGCGTCAAAACAAAACTTTGATGAAGGCGCGTGCAAAGAGCATTTTGTTTGGGGTTTTCAAATTAAAACCGTTACTGACGTGGAAGGCGACACGCGCAGCGCGTGTAACTACAGTCGTGCACATTCCATGATGCTCGGGAAATTGACCCTTAGAGATATCCAGTGCCATATAGTGGCTTCAACATCAGCCTAACCTTTCGTATGAAAATGGCGGTTCGTATCTCAATGGTAGATGCACAAAATTAGAGTACCCTTAGCCGTATAGTTCTTTCTCTATTGGCTTCAGCTTCGACAAGGACAGGAAACTGCCTCTTTGCACGAGACGCCAACTCTGGATCGAATTCCCCACATCAAGGGGCTTATGGGAAGAGCGTTTGCCAACTGATTTTTTAGACACGAGTCGAAAAGAAACTCTGACGCGGAGCTTCTATCCAAAAGGGGGTATTCTGTTATGAGAAATCTAGCGCGAGGCGAATGCAAGCAAATCAAGTATTCACGTGAAATCCTTAATCGCCGCACAGAAGCCAAGTCTCATCACGCTGACAACGAACAAAATGGCAACCTGACTAAAGCTCATGGATATTAGCAAAGTAGCACCAAGCTTCCCGTATGGTCGCCATTTTGGTTCATGGAATGGGCAGTTTCTCCTTGAGCTCTTCATTCTTGGTGAGCTTATCCAAATTCGCTGTTGACGGGTAGCTTTATAAAGATGTTTCTTGTATACCGATATTGTCACGAATGACAATTGATGAGGCTACGAAAACCTAACCAAACTAAACGTTTAATGGAGCGAACGTGTGTCCCCCCAAAAAAAAAACGGAATAGAAGGTAACAGAGCGTTGCGGGTGTCGAAGTCGGCGTAACAGCAGAATCGGACGCTGGGGCGAGACTGACTGCGGCTTGACACGCGTAGCCCTTTTTGTACACGCGTGGGCTTCTGGAACAGTCGGCGTAGAAGGTTCGCGCATAGAACATTCTAACCTCGAACATGCAACAGAGTTCTCGAATTTACCAGAACATTAAATTGCAAGCATCAATAAAATACGCGTCGTGTACAGGAATCGAACCCTGGCTCTTCGCGTGGGAGGCAAGCAGGATAACCGTTAGGCCACGGCCGCGCTGCTTACTTGGCCAGCTACGCCCGCAGCAATATTCTGTTATCCTTACTCCGGAGAAACTAGCGCACGTCTTCGCACCGACCATATCACGGCACCGGTGCTTTGCGGGATCGAGAAATAATTTTCCAGTCATTAAATAAACAAAAACAACAATACCATTAAGAAAAATGTATGGAGATAAGCATGATTCATATGTGCATTGCATGCACAGTGCTAAGGACGCTTATATTAGCGAGGAACGTTTTCAGTACGATGATGCTCCATAGAGACCTTGGTTGGTTAAGAACAACCCTTTCGAAGCTCCGAAGATTTTAGTGGACCCAAATGGCGATTGCAATGGCATCTGAGACCAATCAGCCAATCACCATGCGAGGTTCGGTTGTCTTTATGTTAGTATCCGTTCGTGTTCGGCTAGCTGGCAGGAATGGCAATGGCGCTACTTTGCCAGAATCCCGTGTCTTCAGTACTGACGGCCCGGGGACCTTGTCACCCGCACCGGGACCTGCATTCAACTTATTTCCTTCATCAACCACCCAAAGGCCGCCGTTTGCATGAACAATAGCATAAACTCAGATAAATGTAGTTAACAAAATTATGAGGCATAATCTTGAAAAGGTTCCTATTATTTCAATATTTCTTTTTTGAATTTTTATTTATTGTTTTCAGGTTCACTATCAACAGTGCCGTGACCCAAAGGGGGTCAATTGTCCGTTCTGCGAAAACCGGGTCTCCAAGAAAATGCTACCGGCCCATATCCTGCACCACTGCCCGTCTAGGGTCGTACAATGCCGCCACTGCAAAGTAGACATGGAGGATCACTTGCGTCAGGTACTCCAAGTGCAACCTGCATTTTCTGCAAAGAAGAGACTCGTCTCAGCGTCCTCCTTTCCAAACTTGCGCGGATATTGAGAGAGAGAGAGAGAGAGAGAGAGAGAGAGCAACAAAGCCTTAGTGCCAAATTTTCCTACGTTACTAAAAACAAAATTCACTGCAATTGGACACGAATGCTGCCTCAGCGTTCGGATGGAACGGGCGTTCGGTCCGCGAGAGCAGCAGTCAAGTCCAAACGCTGACGCCGCAGTCGTGACATTAAGCTGTAGTCTCACTGCTCGCTTACCATACGAAAGACAGACGATGTTCATTGCAGACGCGACGACACTTCTCAAGCATCTTCGAAGTTTGTTTGCTTCGTACATGCGTGTCCTTCGGACATGCATGCTGACAGTTTTTCTGTGGCCAATGTCACAGGTCCGTCATACAAGGAAGGAACACAGCCTATACTCGGCGACAACTTTCTCGGCAATGCAGTGGAGAGGAGGAGAGGCCACGAACAGCTTTATTTAGCCAAATACTTGATTCAGCGCTCAAAATGGGAGCGGAAGCGCGTGCCGGCACCCTCCACTGCATTGCCAAGAAAAGTTGTTGCCGAGTATAGACAGGGTCTGCAGTCTGTTCATTTGTATGGTGAATTCGTAGTGCGATCTCGGCTGAAGGTTTTCTTATACATACTTCATTTCACCCCGAGTCCGGACGCAGCCGCCGATGTTAAGAGTTGATGGGAACAATCGGACAGCGTCAAAAATGCGTCATCGTGGAGCTCGTTGTGTTTTTTTGTAGGCAAACCCAGGTACACTTCCATCGTCGCTCAATCAATCATAAACAGAGAACTGCCTATACTCCATTTCACGATAACTTGGTGAACTCTGGAGGCTACGCCCCCCCCCCCCCCCCCTCCCCTTCCCAATAAGAGCGTGCGGAGAGAGGCACGTGACACCACGTTACGGGAGCGTTTGTGTTAACTTCGGTTTCTGTCTCCGGGGCCAAAATGCTAGGCCCTGGGGAACCGGCTATCGTCTGCTGGCCAAGAGTCGTCTGCTGCCAAACCAACCAACTTCGGACGAAGGTCCACCATCACAACGCTGTCTTCCGCTGGAGTAGCAAGCTCTTCGCGAACAGTTCGTGAGACAGCCATACGCTCAATTTACCCGCGAATCTGTGGCGGCTGTTAATGCCAGGACGACGTTTTGAGAGGAAGCGATCGATTACAGGGCAGCAATCGTTCAAACATCGTTCAAAAGCCACGTTGTCCTCGGAAAAGGGTTGATCCGTATTAAGTATATGGTTGAAAAGTCACGTGTCTTCGTGTTTCTTTTGTGTCGTGTAGCCTGCCACCGCGCGAGAAAAAAGAAGCCTTGAACTACATTTCGTCGCGGACAGCGCTGCTGCTGTGTCGGTGCCGAGGCTCCGTGACCTCGACCATGAAGTGTTTTGACGTGCCTTGCTCCGACGCCCCTATTGGCTCGCGGGGGTTGCAGCCTCCACAGCTTGCCAAGTTATCGTGAGCAGAGTATAGTGACTTGCGATTTTTACGCTGCTTGACTGATCCCATTACCACGTAGTGTCGGCTTAACCGACATATCGAAGGTGTTAGAGAAAGGGAACCTGAGGCAGGAGGAGCAGGACGAGGCTCCCTCTGCCAACACCTAGAAAACAAGGCCGAGCCGCTGAACTTTGTACTTCACCTAAAGCGGCCAACGAGGAACCCAGATTGGACACGGGTGATGACATAATCCTTCGGATGAGACACGTGGCCTTACTGATTGAACACGAGTTTCAGCCAACCACTGACGTCATCACTCGTATCCAATCCATGTCCGTCGTTGGCTTCTTTGGGTGACGTAGAAAATTTAGCGCTCCAGCCTTATTACCTTGGATCCCCAAATTCATTGAAAAATAAACTCCGAAAACAAGAAACCCTAACTATAACTGATTTTTTTTTTTATCAGAACAAGAGTGTTACGCTACAGTGGCTTAAAGTGGATAGTGTAGTTACCGCGTAGCCTCCACCATGCATCGGGAACGACCGCTCCTTGGAAGACGGTGTAGGTGGCGGTTCGATCCGCAGCTCCGTTACGGTGCCTCCATCGCCCGGCAGATAGAGGCACCCTTTAAAGGGCAACTCCGCTCAATTCCGAAGATTTCGGGATAATGAGTGATTTCGAATCAAAAAGCCCTAGTAAAAGACACTACGTCGTTTGCTTCGCGAAAAATGGGATATATATTTTTAAATCTAATTTTAAACGCGAGCGGAAATCGAAACCGAAACTTCGGCTCCGTCCGGCAACATTGGCCTCGGGCCGCCAAGTACATGGCCATCACGTGGTACTAGATGTCACGTGATCCTCGGCCCAACGACGGGCGGGATGGGGGCGGGCGAGTGGCAGGCGCGAGTGTCGTCTGCTCTGCACCGCACTCTTCGCCACGTTTTGGTGTCTACGGCATTCGACGACGTCTGCACAACTGCGGCATAAGTCTGCGCACGTGGTGTCCATAGTGTGGACGAAACTCCA
Source organism: Ixodes persulcatus (assembly GCA_013358835.2). Lineage (NCBI taxonomy): Eukaryota > Metazoa > Arthropoda > Arachnida > Ixodida > Ixodidae > Ixodes > Ixodes persulcatus. The sequence goes on along the minus strand of JABSTQ010004520.1, from coordinate 3,108 downwards.
AGAGACAATAATCACAAACGGTGAGACGACGACAGTGGTTGTGACGCGAAAGACGGCGGTAACGGCGGGACCACGGCGGGTGGCCGGTCTGCTCCCAAGAAGCGCGCTGCGCAGGCGCGTACGCCAATCACGTGGACACCGCTGAGCGCAGAGAGGCAACGTTGCTGACGTCATGCGCTATGCTCGATCGGAGAGGTAACAACAAGCAAAAGGGGGCCATGAAGATGACGTTTAGCTCAATGTTGGCTCCGCCCATGCCGTAGCCTTGACTGCGCTGTTGGTTGCGCCTGAATTCGCCCGCTCGAGTCGGCCGATTTCGGCAACTTGGCGAGTTGCAAAGTTTGCCGGACCGTTTAAGAAACATTTAGACAGAACTGCGTCGTAATATTTCACGTGTGGTCTTCCTAGGCGATACTGAAGAGGACTGCATTGTTTTTTCAAAACCAAAAATGAAGCGGAGTTGCCCTTTAAGGCCCGTTCACACTCTTGCGACCTCTTAAATCTTGGTTCCTTGCGACCTGTTAAACCTCTTGAAACGAGAGGACACAGTGGCGCCATCTATCGGGTTGCAGTGTAAACTTGACGGTCCCGCATATTTTCTATTTCTCCCGCGTATTATCCTTTCTTTCTTGGCTCGAAAAACTTTTGGAAACGTTATAAACGAGCCTTTCTCGTAGGTATTACGCACATTTGACCTCGGAAATGCCGCAAAACCGTCGCTCTTGTGAAATGCAGTTCCACGATCACCGCATAGATGGCGCCATCTATGCGGTGATCGTGGAACTGCATTTCACAAGAGCGACGGTTTTGCGGCATTTCCGAGGTCAAATGTGCGTAATACCTACGAGAAAGGCTCGTTTATAACGTTTCCAAAAGTTTTTCGAGCCAAGAAAGAAAGGATAATACGCGGGAGAAATAGAAAATATGCGGGACCGTCAAGTTTACACTGCAACCCGATAGATGGCGCCACTGTGTCCTCTCGTTTCAAGAGGTTTAACAGGTCGCAAGGAACCAAGATTTAAGAGGTCGCAAGAGTGTGAAACACGCTTTAATATAAATACCTCAACAACAATTATTTGTTTCCAGTGAATTTCAAGGACATGGTTTGTATTCGTAGGTGAATAAAAATGTGAAACTAGCAGAGGACAGCGTAGTCGACAGCGGCGAATCGGCCGGAGCTGGCGGAGCCAAGCAGCCAAGCCGGAGCCATAGCCGGAACGACGGTGCTGCAAGCGAGAGCGCCACCCGCGGCCGTCTTCCAACCCTGTGCCGCTTCTCCGGTTTCGTTCGTTACACTACCCCTTTAAGCCACTGTAGTTACGCGTTCGCCCGCGGTAGTAACTAGGGGTGTCGCGAACTTTTGTCGAACCGGATTTTTAGCTCGAACTTTCGGGGTTCGACTGGGTCGAACCGGTTCGACGAACCTTCGAACTTTTCACCAGATTCGACAGGTTCGACTTTGTGGACAGTGTGGCCAGACCTTGATACAAGCATGTCTAGGTTTGGAGAATTTTTTTTTTATGCAAAGGGTTATTATATTTAATGAGCTGTTGCAATTAAAAGAAACCAATTCTAATCACGGAAAAAGTTAATAACTTAATGTTTTGTACTGTATTAAGTGAAATAACTAATCAGCGCTGCCCTTAATTTATCCCTTAACCATCACCATCCAATCCGAAGCCAACTGGCCAGCCTGTCGCGCATGCGCACACGAGTCGAACCTCAATACAAGGTTCGTCGAATTTTCCACTAAAAGTTCGAAAAAGTCGAACCTGGTCGAACTCGAACCTCCGCCGGTTCGCGACACCCCTAGTAGTAACCATGTTGCTGTTGATGATTATGACGATGTTTCTGTTGTTGTGGCCGATGATGACGATGATGTTTTGGTATTGTTGTTGATAATCATGATAATTATGATATATATGACGTTTTATGTTTACAGAAGCACGAGGAAACCTGCGATATGCGACCGGCAACTTGCCAGTATTGCAATGTTAACTGGAGGACATTCGCTGAGGTATGTCACACAACCAATCGATATTCGAATAGTCTCATTTCCGGGGCAGAGACAATAAACATACAAGCAGACTTGTAGGCAAGGCGTTACTTGTACCTACGTAGTTACATTTTCAGGTAACAAAGTAACGACGTAGTTAATTTTCGCGGAGAGGAACGAGTAGCGTATTTTATTACTTTCTGGTGAAGTAACGTTGTTTAACTACTCCTGGAGAAGAATGTGTACAACTACCCCACCTAGTTCTTCCCCCAGCTCGCTGCTGCCATTTTCACGGTTGAAAAACGAGATCAGTGGCGTCACAGGGGAGGGGGGGGGGGGGGGGCGGGGGGGGGGGGGGGCGGGGGGGGGGGGGCGGACCGCCCCGGGTGCAGCGCTCAGGGGGGTGTCGCCGCGGGCCACGCGAGAGCGGGGGGGGGGGGGGGTGTAGCAGCGAGCTACCGCCCCGGGTGCCTCTGACCCTCGTGACGCCACTGAACGAGATAAACAATAAAAAGATGTGCGCAAGGTACCTCACCATAGTAACAGTTATCCCTGAATGCTAATGTTAAAATCCAAGGGGTAATAAGGGTGCCAGATATTAGAAGGCGGCTAAGGCTTTAGAAGAACTACACATCCGGAGTAAAGAGAAAAGATCGCTTTGCTTACAAAATGAAGTAAAGAGTTCCTTTTTAAATCTGTAACGAGCAACGCTCTTAGTTACTTTGTAAGCGAGTAACGAGTAACGATACTTAGTTCATTTCAGCCAGACTTGTACGTAACTTAAATACTCTACTCAAGTTATTGTATCTTAAATACTTTCGTGAGTAACTTGATATCTTGCAAATACTTTCGAATGTCAGTATTTAGTACTCTAACTTAAATACTTTTTCCAAGTAACTTGTACTCATTTTAAAGTTGCTTTTAAGTTACTTTCTATTTTTTTTATTTTCTTTAGAGGCGGGAAGCTTGGAAAATATTGAACTCCAGTTATTTTGGCTTGGCGCTCTGCCATTGCAGGTACATTTCGTGCTAGGTAATACAGTGCACTTCCGTGCTTCTGCTGAAAGAGGCGACACAGAGAAGCAGCGCAGCCTCAAGCCGAGCGGACGCGT